>JAODAL010009205.1:0-112429 GCA_025379985.1 Phyllomedusa bahiana
CCGCCCTCGCCTCGTCATCCGTAAAAACATCCAGTACCTGTACCGGCAGAGACTTGTGGAAGAATATAGCGACTCCCCTCGTCTTTTGCGTCGGATTGCTGCTATGGTACCAGGCAGGGAAATATCGGTTGTGAAAAGACTGCAGGTGGGACCGGAGGAGGTGTGTCTCCTGAAGGCAGACAATTTGAGATTTTTGCTTATGTAAAAAGTACAGAATCTGCGATCTCTTTTCTGGCGAGTTCAGTCCCTTAACATTAAGGGACGCAATTTTGATATTATGCATTAAGCAGGGTTAAAGGGCAGGAAACCTCTGTGGCCTCCTGATGTAGCGGCCGCTTAGGAGGACCAGCTCGGACTGCAGGGAATGGAAGGAGAGGGGGAAAGGGAAGAGTGAACAAAAACCAAAAAAGGCCTAAAACCTGAAGGCCAAAACACACACAGAAGCAGGCTATCAGCTGCGGTAGCCCAAGAAAGTCTTGTGGCCAAGAACAGTGGGGGACAAAGTTGACTAAACCACACGACGAATACATCAGAATGTAATAGTGCTTGAAATCCAAGCACCCACAACAGGAATGAAAGATTCATTAACAGTTCGATAGCAGTCTCCCGAGCCCGAGAGGGAGGACGGAAGGGAAAGGAGAGAAAGGGGAGAACAAAAAAAAGGGAATATATATGTAGGGAGGGTGGGAGGGGGGGGTTAGAGGAAAGGAGAAGGGGGGGGGGAACCCTTACAGGCATCCCCCTCTGACACGGGAGAGCACCATGTTGTAAACAACGAAAGCCTATGTAAAGCTATAGATAACCATTTGTCAGGATAGCCTAAGAAATCACGGGACAAGTAGATGCAAAGTCCGTGATGAGGAGCCTATTGGGAAGGAAGATCACATTTCCTTGGAACACAGATTCAAGTGAGTCTCTGTATTTATCGCACACTCAAGTGCGAATAAACCTCATTTGGTACTCCGAGCTTCAGCGGTGCGGAGCGACAGATGGAGCAGGAGACCCTGGGCCCCCTCTGCGCCGGCGGGAGCGTCGATCCTTCGGCAGAGTCTCTCTACTGTTAGCAGTCGGGGATTTAGAGGTAGAGGCAATGGGGAGGGGGGGCAAGGGACCCACCGCAGCATCCCAGTGAGGAATATGAATTTCAGGAAGTCCCAGAGCAGTAAGAAAATCTGGCAGGTCCTTGGGGGATTTAATTGTAAGGAGGGAATCCTTATGCTTGACCTGTAGCATGAATGGAAAGCCCCACCGGTACAGAATGCCTCTCTGTTGTAGGACGGCAAGAAGGGGCTTAAAAGCTGCTCGCATGCGCAGGGTACGTCGGGACAGATCAGGAAAGAGACCGATGCGAACACCCTCGTGTACAATGGTTTTCATGAGGCACGCTTTCCGTAAGATTTCTTCCTTGGTCGTGTAATGGTGGACCCTGCAAATTACATCTCTAGGGTGGTCAGGATCTCTACTCTGTGGTCGAAGGGCCCTATGGGCACGGTCAAATTCAATAAAGGTGTCGAGTTGGCGACCTAGTATACGATTGAAGATGGTGGTCAGTGTGGTGATCAGCTCCGACGTGCGCACCGTTTCAGGTAGACCCCGGACCCGGATATTATTACGCCGGCTACGATTTTCGAGGTCGTCTAATTGCATTTCCAGATGATTCTGCCGTTCAGTTTGCTCATCAATTGACTCCTTTCAAGCGGTATTTGAAAGTGCGGGTCCGATCCGTTTCGAGCTGCTGAACTCGCTCCTGTAGAGATGTTACAGCTGCCTCCACAGGGCGAAGTTCTTGTCGCCATGCCTGCCGCAGCTCATGACCTAGTTGTCGCATATCTTCTTTGGATGGAAGCAGGGATAAGAGTGCTTGCAGTTCTGGGTGAGAAGCAAGTGCGTGTAGAGCTGCGTCTGGGGAAGGGAGGGCCTGTCCCAAGCAGGGGGGCACCGATCCCGTTGTAGGTGTATGTAGACTGGAGTAGTTGGGAGGCGTAGGCATATCGGTTGCGCTGGGTTTCCAGGTTGGAGACACCGGGTTAGAGACCCAAGCAGGACTGCTTTCAGATGTGGAGGGCCGAGAGGACTTGCGGTCCTGATACTCAGAGGCATTTGAGGGCTGAGAGGCAGCAATCCTAGCGGGGCGACCAGAGGCTTGGTCTCCATGACTACTTGAGGTGGATAAGCCATAGCTGGTGACACTCTGAGTCGGCCGTGTCTCCTCACAGAAATCAGCATGGGCGTTAATAGCTGGTGACTGGGTAGCTGCAGTAATGACCCTCAGATCTGGTAGAGGTGAGATGGGAGGGTGCTCGGGCCCGACTGGTATGGCCTTGTGGGGGGCCTTATGAGGAGACTGAGGGCAATCAGATGCTTGTAAGATATTGGCGGGAGAATGCCATCTCGACCGCTCAGAGGTGGATGGGTGCGAGGGGCTCCCATGGGGTAGGTGAAAGTCAATGCATCCAGATTGTGTCATACCATGGGAGTGGTTGTTAAGGCTTTCAGCGGCCCAATTTCCCGGGGTGTCAGGGGCATATACAGGGCCTCCCTCATCCCTCAGGTGGTCACAGCTTTGGGGCGGGGCGCAGATTAAAGTCATGTCCAGACTAGGGCGCCCGGGGCCCATCGGCCGGGTGACTGATTAAGCGGTTGGGGTTGTACCGACGCCAGCATTGTGTCTGACAGACAGTTGAAAAGATTACTGGAACCCCTATCAGTGTTTCCAGGCGGTGAGAGCCGTTGCCTCAGTTTAAAGGCGTCAGGAGTTACAGTCCTGGGCTGCAAGACATTTTTTAAATTTTTCAGTGAGGAAGGGGAGGGGGATTCAATTTGTTAAACAAACCTTTCTATGAAAAGGAACAAGGACACAACCAAAAGACTGGTGGCTGATAACAGGGGCCCTACCATGAAAGGGGCTTGTTCACACACTTTTTGTATCCTTTTTTAGGGATCGTTTTACTTTTTTTCAGCTTTTAAATTCAAAAAGGAAACCATATATTATATATATCATTACAGACAGAGTGAACTTTATCAAGTGTTTATTTCTTTAATCTTGATGATTATGGTTACACCCAAAGGGAAAACCCAAAAGTCATTTCCGGAAAAATTTAAAAATATTATATAAAACCAACTGTAAAAAATTTTTGGGAACACAAAAATTTTGGGGCCAAATAAAATATGGACAGAAAAAGCATCAGACTTGGTCGGGGGCCCCTTTTTGCAGAAGACTGAAACTAATGCGGTGCGGCATGGAGCGATCAGCCTTGGCACTGCAAGGTTTTTATGGAAGCCCAGGTTGCTGTGATACAGTTTTCAGCTCATTTGAAAAATTTGGGTCGGTGCTCATTTTCCTCTTGACAATCCCAAATAGATTCTCTATGGGTTAAGGTCGGGTGAGTCTCGCCTTTTCAAGCACAGTGATACGCGGTTATTAAAACCCAGGTATTGGTACTTTTGGCGTGTGGCAGGTGCCAGTCCTGCGGAAAATAAAATTTCCATCTCCAAAATGCTTGTCGGCAGAGGAACCCATAAAGTCCTAAATTCCTGGAAGGGCGTGCTGATTTTTGGTTTTTGATAAAACACAGGGGACCTACCCAGCAGATAGAGGCTCCCCAAACCTTCACTGATTGTGGAAACTTTATACTAACCTCAGGGGCTTGGATTTTGGGCTCTCCACCTTTCCCCCGAATCTGGGGCCTTGATTTCCAAATTTTAAAGCAAAATTTTCTTTTTTACCTGAAAAAAAACCTTGGGCCATGACAACAGCCAGCTCTTTTCTCCTTGGGCCCCGGTAAGACGCTTCTGCGTTGTCTATTGGGCCGATGGCTTTACACCTTAAAAACGCACTTAACCCATGTCCTGGATACGTCTGTGGGGGCGGCTCTTGAAGCACTGACCCCGCAGCAGTCCCTCCTTTTCGAATACCCCCCCTTTTTGAAAGGCCTTTTTTTAAAAATCTTATCAAGGCTGTGGTCATCCCGTTTCTTTGCACCTTTTCTACCACACATTTTTCCTTCCACACAACCTTCCATTAATAGCTTTTATACAGCACTCTGTGAACAGTACTTCTTTAGCAATGAACTTTTGTGGCTTACCCTCCTTGTGGAGTGTGTCAATGATTGCCTTCTGGACATCAGTCTAGTCAGCAGTCTTCCCCATGTTGCCTATTGAACTACTGAACTACTAAGGGACCTTTTAAAACACTTAGGAACCCTTTTCGGTGTTTTGGGTTTAAATTATTCTAATTTCTAGATAATACTTTTGGGGTTTTCTTGGGTGTAACCCAAATCATCAAGATTAACATAATAAACACTTTAAAAATTCACTCTATTTGTAATAACTATTAATAGAGTTTCACTTTTTTTAATTTAATTATGAAAAAAAAACTTTTGGCTGATATTTTAAGTTATTGAGAAGCACCTGTACCTGTCCCCCTTTCCTTATAAGCCAAAATAGTTTGACACAGCCCTGATGCAATGTGTATTTGTGAATGCACCAACTGAGGCCTGCATGTACAGTGAGCTGGTGTGGCAATGCGGGAAATATTCTGGCCTAAGTACTGCACAAGTGTAGATGTTCATGGATCCTTGCATACTTCACAAAGGGTATCACCCTCTTTTTCCTTTTTTAATATTTTTCTGGGAAAAGTTTTTGGTTTTCTTAGATTTTTTGGGGTGTGTTTCACTGCTGTGCAATTGTTTTGGGTACATTTTCAATCCCCAAAAAGAATTCAAAAGCATGCTAAAACACATCCCAACCGCACCAACACCACCCTATATTTTTTAAAAAGGGGGGCCTGCTGCATCAAACGATCAATAATTTACATGTCAATTCTTTAAAAAGGATCAGAAAAGCATCAGAAAGAGATGTAAAAAAACCATCACGACCACTTGTCAACGCCGAGCGGTTTTTTCATTTAAGCAATGTAAAACACACTGCACATTGTTAGATGCATGTTTGGGTCTGTTTAGGGATTGAAACACGGATCCAAACACGCATCTAAAAACATATCCAAAAACTGATCCAACACGCCGTGTGCACATACCCTTGGGTTTTTATGGGTATAAACTTCCCCCCCAATTTCTAAAATCTCCCCAACTATAGATTCCCTGAGAAGCGAGAATACATCTTGAAGAGGACAGAACGTTCTTCAGAACTAATTTATGGATGAGTAGCAATCCGAGTCTGGAGTATGGACGTAAATGAAAGGTACTTTTGAGGAGTGAAAACAATTGCTTATCTGCAAACAAAAGCTAATCTTGTAGAGATAAAGGTCTTCTTTTGGGGAGACCTCCCTTTCCCTTTTTGAGCAATCCCTGCTCCTGTCTAATTGGAAGAACGATCACGTTCATAGCCAAAGAAACCTGTGTGCACTTAAAGTAGATAAATTCTCTCTTTTCTCATGAAAAAGGTTAAGTTTTATCAAAAAAGGAAATTTTTTGGAAAAAAACCTTCAATGGCCTTCCCTAAAAAGTTTAAACTGATCTTTTTAAATTAGAAAATCCCTTCAAAAAAAAAATTCCCTCCTCTACTATACCAGGACAAAATACCCTTTATTGTGCTGGTAAGATGCAAGGGAATACCTATTGCAGATATCTCTCAGCATAACCTTGATCTGGGCCAACCTGTTTCTTTTATTACATAACATTCAATAACTTTCTAAATAGGTATCGAAAAGGTATAGAAAAGTTGACCACATTATTTTTACTTCCTAACGCTCTGAATGCTAAAATTCCCCTATGCCTGACTATTGATGCAGCGATAGAGCAGGGGGAAATGTTCTTTCCCATTTGGAAAAACGGGATAAAACCCCCTGAGTAACTTGTAACACTGGCCAAAATTGGCTACACCCAGACACAGACATAGAGAAAAAGGCCGTTTTTAAGAAGCCAACAGATAGAGGATAATACAAGGGCTCCCTTTTTTTTCCTTCCCCTTTTTTTAAGAAAATTACACCTTTTTTTTGTTTTATACCCCATTTTAGAAATTTTAAGACCTCCTTTTTAAAAAAAATTTTTTTTAAAATGCAAAAAAAAATACATGTTAAATGCCAGCATTTTTATAAATGTAATGTGTGATACAAAAAACATATGTAAAATTTAAATAAGTTCTGGAGTAAACAACCAGCCCTCCGGTGAATCCTTTGAAGTCCACCCAAAACCCTTTAAAAGGGGGGTTGTCTCACAACCAAATTTTGCTTTTTTTTTTGAAAGATCTTGCAAAAACAAGTCCCCTTTGAAAATATGTTCCTTTAAAGCCCCGTCCAAACCTTTTCCCCTAGAAAACCCCATTTTTAAATACCTAAAACAGCTACCCAGCTCGCTAAAAAGCTACAGACCTTTTTGGATCTCCCTTTATAGGTTTTGCCACGCTGGTCGCTAAAAGCTACTTTCCAATGTCCTCACACTCATCCTGCAGACCAGTAGTAGCCAGTAAAAGCCAGTAAAAAAGGGGCCCAAAAATTCAAAAAAGAAAAAAACGGGAACTGAGATAAGAGGGAAATCAATGTATGAAAAAAACCCCCTTTTAAAAGACCCTTTTCAAACATAAATTAGAGTTTTTCAACCCCAAGCCGATATCCCCCTTCATACGGGAAAAGAGAAACTCCAAATCCCCCCTCCCCAGACAAAAGTTTTTTTTTTTTTTTTTGGGGGCTGGGGTTTCCTTTGGGCCCCAAAAGCCCCCAAAGGGACAGCGGGTTTTCCTGACTGGCTGAGTAAAAGGGGGTTAAATTTTTTCCTCTAGGGGTGGGCCATAAATAGATTATGTAAACTTATAACCATGCAAAGCTCCAGGGAAAAAATAAACTCTAGGAAAAGAGCCGGGAATTTCCAGGGCCACCTATAGGAACAAAACCCCTCTTAAAGTCAAAATCCAATCCATTAAGGAGCCTTAAAACTTTAACTAGGGGATTTCAATTCAACCCAAAGAAAACTCCTCCATATAGAGAAAATCCCCCCATATACAACAGCTGTTTGGGGGTTTGTTTGGGTCCCCATCGGGCAGAGAAAGGGGTTTCTGGGAAACCCTGGGTACAAAATAATAAAATGTGTTCAAAAAACACCAGAAAATAAGCACACTTTAAACATAATGAAATAAAACATCGACCAAAAACGCTTGAAACTCATGAAAACACAATATGTGTGTACAAAGGGGCCTTTTAAAAACAAATTAAAACAACAATTTTCGGCAAATAATAAAAAATTCCCATTCATTGAGACGGTTTTTAAAAACCCCCTCAGCAAAATTTTTTGTGTTTGAATATAAAACAGGGAGTAGTTAGTTTTTTATACAGAAAAAATCAGGGCCCCCATGGTTTTCAGTAAAAATTAGGAACTACCAAGGGGTTTAGAAAAAAATGTTTCTTACACCCTCAATGGGACCATGCACATCACATTTTGAAACACTGGGGGGCGAAATGTAAAGATTTTTGGCACCCAATTTTCCATTTTTTTTTTCCCCCTTTGGTTTGTGTAGAAAGTGCCAAAAACTATGAACCCGTTTAAATGTGGGTCAAAAGATTTAGTGCTTTCTAGCTACTAAGGGGACACTTCTGGCTCAATTTAAAACCCCTTTTAAAGTGTTTTACCTGATCAGCAGTAATTATCCCCCGGGTTTGCCAAAAAACAATCATAAATTTTACTTTACATGGTTTAGTGCGACACGCCTCAAGCACCCCGCCGAACCCCAGACTTATTAAAAAAGTGTCATTTTTTGCTTTTTTAAAAGCGGGCCCGATACCCCGGAATGCACCTAATTAAAAATCTTTGTGAAACCCGGGTACACCATTTTTTTTCTGAAAAGTTTCAGACTTTTGGCGCACCCCATTCATACATGTCCCGGGGCCCTTTTGGAATGAAATCTGCACAACTGGAGCACATTTTTACTACTATTGATTGTACAATAAACAGAATTTTTATATGCTCCCAGATAATCTGAGAATATGACTATCTGGGGTCTGTATAAAAGTGGAGTGGTTAGTTTAGGAAACAGGTAGAGGTGGAGGCTTGGGATATCAGTGATAATTTTGATCTGTGAAGTATTAAAAAACAAAAAAAGCTTAAAAAAAGAATGCACCATTTTAAATCACCCTTGTGTAGACCCTTAGGAATGAAATCTGCACAAATTGGGGCTATTTAAATACTGAATTTTAAAAATAAAAAACCCGTAAATTTTTGATTTTTAATATGCTTTCCCGATGATCTGAGCCCTATGTAAAATCTGGGGGGGTTTTTCTTCAAAACATTGTCATCCAAGGGAAAGTTTTAAAAAGTTTAAAACAATTTTTCCCTCTCCCAGGAGACTTCAGTTGCATGAATAGTGACAATTTTCTAATTTTATTTTTTAAAATTAAATTATGTTTTTCCCAATTTTGAAAATTTTTTACAAATTAAAAGGTTAAAAAAAATCTGACGTCTACCCTCCCCAAAAGAACCCACAAGCCCGTTCTTAAACAGAAACTTTGAATTTTCCTGCAATAAAACAAATACAGCACTGGCCAATTTCCCATGAGAAAGCCATAGATATATACTGAAATGTTCCAAACAAAACTGCTAGGATCTAGTGGCCCATGATGAAATCTCTGACATTGTCCAAGCATAAAAAGTTTCAGTGGTGGACACTGCGTAAAAAGGACAGAGTTCTCTGATGCTAAGAGACATGAAAGGCTTCCAAATCTGACTGTTAAATGGAGGGGTCTCAAATCAAGCAGTCAAGAATAAAAGCTTAAGGCACATTGCCACCAGTGGCCCATATGGTCATGAAAGTCAGGTGGAGATGAAGTTGCAAGATGCGTTCTGCAACTTTATTCCAGCAATTGGGGGGTCACAGTGGTCGAAACCCCCTTCCCTAAGCCACATTCCTAAGTGCTATAACCCAGGGCAGTCGCTATGGCAGATTAATTCGGGGCACGACCCCGAATGAATCTGCCTGTGCCCCGAGTCCTCTAACTGTCATAGTCGGGGAGGAGCAGGAACGGATCGTTCCCGTACCTTGTTCTTCTCATCTCCCGTATGTATCAGCCGGCTTGCTGAGACGCTGTACATACACGCCATGGGCCTTATTTATAGGGCGGCATGCCATGCAGGGGTCTGCCACCAGCGGCCGGTAAATAGCAAATGAGTTTTTCTTATTCAGTCTGCCCTGCCTTGCTGCTCAGTGTTAAGTGTAGTTAAAATGCTGCTTTTTCTGCGTGTGGAGGGATAGGTGTGGGCAGCTGTGTGGCAGGCTGGGTGCCATGACCTACTCTTGGCTGCGCTGCATCCACAGTCCAGGTGTTCTCAGGAGTCACCGAAGCAAGAAGCCTGCTGTCTGTCGGGTCAGGTCAGCCGGGGAGGGGCGCACTGACAGCACGATGGGATGCTCTCGAACAGCTCAGAGGTTAGGGAGTTCCTCACTGTCCGTTGCTGTGTGTCGTCCCCCCCCTACCCCACGGCCTCCTGTGCTGCCTGGGGATGTCACCACAGCACGTAATGCCAGGAGCAGCTCGTTCTGTTCATGACCCCCCCTCTAGAAGTCTACAGGTTATTTACAGGTGTGTCTCTAATGTGAGTGTGTGCATTTTTTTGTATATACAAATGTTGTATGGTTAAATATGTTAGTGAATGGCTATATTGTTATATGTGCCTTTTGTGTGTGTAAATGAACATTTACATGGAACCAAAATTGCATCAAAAATGCACCTGCACTGTTTCCTAGTGGCGTAGCCTACCTAATCTGCCTCTATACCCGCTCGGGGACCCTATAACCTCCTCTACACCCGCTGGTGAGGACCTATAAACATCCTATAATACCCGCGGGGGACCTATAACCTGCCTCTTATACCCGTTGGGGACCTATAACCTGCCTTTACCCGCTGGGGACCTTTAACCTGCATATATACCCGCTGGGGACATATAACCTGCCTATATACCCGCGGGGGACCTATAACCTGCCCTCTATACCCGTGGGGGACCTATACCTGCCATATACCCACTGTACATATAACCTGCCTATATACCTACTGGAGGACCTATATTCTGCCTATAGTACCAGCTGGGGCACCTATACCTGCCTATACTTACCCCCGCTTGGGGTGGACCTATAACCTGCCTATATACCCACTGGGAGAGCACGTATAACCCTGCCTAAAATACCTCCTGAGGAGCCTATAATCTGCTAAATACCCTCGGTGGGACCTATAACCTGCCCTATAAACACGCTGGCGGTAACTATAATCGTACCTATATTCCGTGCTGGGTGACCTATAACCTGCCTATATACCTACTGGGGACCTATAACCTCCGAAATACCAAATGTGTGAGACCTATAACCTGCCATATACCCACTGGGAGACAACCTAATAACCTGCCTATATACCCCTGGGAACACTATAACCGCCTATAAAAAAAATAACCTCTGGGGACCTATAACCTGCCTATCATACCTACAGGGTGACCTATAACCTTTCTATATAGGGCATATATACCTTGCTCGGGTGACCTCTAACTGATATACCTACTACTGGGAGACATAAACTAAATATCCACCATACTGCGGACATATAACTACTGCGTTGTGTTGAGTCACGAGCAACAGTTTGTTAAGCTGATTGATAAGCAGGTTAGTGCAATTGACGCCGGCCTTTTCAGGAGCCACTGAGGCAGAGGCGTGATGTAGTGAAGTCAACGCGCCGGCTTGCTTGTACTAGCCTAAGCCTCTCTCTAACTTATCAGATGGCGAACGGGGCGTCCGGAGTGGTCAGTGTGATGATGTCACGCCGCGCCACAGAGGATTCAAAGAGAAGTCCTAGCGGGAAATAGCAAGAAAGGTGAGGTGAGTAATGGGCCCCAATATATACTAGACTACTACTGGAGGCACTATATATACCTGAACATCTTGGGGCCCTGTATATAGCCTATCTAACTGCTGGGGGCCTATATACACCTAACACAACCACTGAGGGGCCCTAAATACAATCTACCAAACTACTGTTGAGGCACTTTATATACCAAATTCTGGGGGCTCACTAAATACACTTCCTTAATACTAGTGGGCCGTCAATAATATATAAACCTCACTGCTGTCTGCTACAGCATGCAGCAAAAAATTGAAGTAAAAAAAGTGTTGTCCAAAACAATGACGCTGATTTTTACATATGCAATAAATGTGGGAGTCGTTTTACTGTCATACTTTTTTTTTTTATTGAAAGACATTTTGGGGTGGATTACCCCAAACAGCAGAAAAAAACAAACCTGTGTGAACCATAACATTACTAAGTTGTGAGGAGTTTCAAGCGCAGTGCACAAGGGCAGCATGAGCTTAAATACGCCTCACTGCATGGAACGTCGTGCGTCGCAGGGAGTGACGCATCGCTTTCCGTCACGCCCACTGTGACTCTGGGATCTCTTCAATACGGCAGCCTCCTCCGGCCGCAGGAGGTCCCGTGACCGCTGCCCGTGATTGGCTGATAAACGCGGTGGCGTGACTCACGCCGCTATACACCATTCACCACTCCCGACGACCTGAACGCGCGGACCGTGCTGAGGTAAGTACCTTTTATTTATTTTATTTTTTATTAGGAAAGAGGGCATATTACCTGTCGAATGGGGGCATATTACCTGTCTATTGGGGCATATCACCTGGCTATTGGCATATCACCTGGCTATGGCGGGGGCATATTACTGGCTAAGGGGCATACTACAGGCTACAGGGGCTAATAACCTGGGCTACAGTGTGCAAATATTACCTACAGGGGGCCCTATGTAACTGCATAATAGGGATCTATAATTCACTTTTATTTCTATCTGTTGCCTATAAACTACCTTTCATACTAAATAGGGAACGAATACCTACCTATTGGGGACCTATACTTTAGCTACCTAACTGAGGACACCTACATTTGAGGGGTGTGGCCAAAAACAGACTAAACTTGGTGCACAACGTGGTGGAGCCCCATAGCCTTTGAGGGACACAAGGGGTAATTATTACCATTTGGGGCACTTATAGATGGGGAGTTTGTATAGAGGATAGGAATTTTTAGAGAAGCTCTCTGAATACAGTGAGGAATCTAAGATGTTTGTTTTTGTAAATTTTTCAGTGAAGAGTCGTGGCCGGAGAGGACGTCATGGTGTCAGGGAAAGATGTGAAAAGAAGAAGACAGAAAGATACAACTCTTCAGAGGCGTCATCCTGTAAGTCACCAATTGTAACTGCAGTGCGTAATCACTTATGCGCTTCTGCTGAGCCTACATACAACGAATCATCACCACTATATGGTCACTGTAATGGCAGTGCGGTATATGTCTTCAGAGCCTGTGTACACATGTGGTGGTCACGTTTGGTCATAGTAGCCTGGCAGTTTTATTTGATCCTTAAGTAGTAATAGTTTTGTGGTCTTGGTTTTGTAGGAGTTTTGTAGTAACATTGATTCGTCAGGTATATTTTAGCTTCATTTATCGGTGAGAATTATTTGTTGATTTAATTTGTTAGGTATTACACCAGTCAGACAGAGGGTGATATTTTTGAAAAAGCATATTTGTCAAGAGGCTGATTTCTCATTGTGCAGCTACTGCTGAGGGGATTTTCCGGGATCTTGTGTGAATTGTGCAGAAAACATTAGTGACAGGAGACAGAAGGTTTTTTCTCTGTAAAAAATACATTTCACAATTTCACCAAGTGGCGAGAAAAATGGCATGTGAACCCAGCCCCGACTCAGAGATGGCCCCGAGCCCCGGATGTTTTGGAACCCTAGCAACGCCCCTGGCTATACCACCAGTGCCTCCCCTGAGACAATTCCCTAGGCTGCTGATATTGTTCTGCCCTTTATTAAAATGATGAGACCAATTAATTGACATCATGCCTGCTGCACCACTTGCACACTTTCATCTTAATGCTCAGCCTGTTTGAATCTTTCTTTCCAATCCTTGCTTTTTCTACAATTGTGTATGAAAAATGCACGGAGGTACAAGTAGCACAATTACTGCACCTGTTACCTCTGTCAGATTCAAATTGGAGATTACTACAAAACTAGCAATGATAGCTAGCCCTCTGACCACTTGGTTTCTTAAAGGGGTTTTCTCAGTACATTGATTATCTTTTAACATGTTGGAAAAGGTAAATGAAGACTATTACCAAATACATTAATGTTGTTGTTTTTATTTAATTAAATTAATTTAATTAGAATACACTAGTTTCTCTGGTTACTGACCACCTCTTCCTACCTATCTGTCCTCTGTATCTTATCTAATTGATCCAAGCTGCCATCAGTTCTACCATGACAAGTCCCTCCCTGCAGAGTTTTATCTCTAGCAACAAAGTTTGTTTACCTAACTAAATGACAAGCTTAAACCCTTTAGAGCTCTATAGCCTTGTTTACTAAAGTTTATAAATATCCTGAAGTTATGTCACTGTAACAGGAACAGTTGGAAACATCAGTGCTGATATGTCAATTACTGGTGGAGACTCACCCACAGCTTGACCAGGAAGAGTGAGTCTAAAGCGGCTGTGGCTCTGTGAAACTACATGGTAGAAAACCCCCTTCAATGGCAGCAAAAAGTTCA
This sequence comes from Phyllomedusa bahiana, assembly GCA_025379985.1. Lineage (NCBI taxonomy): Eukaryota > Metazoa > Chordata > Amphibia > Anura > Hylidae > Phyllomedusa > Phyllomedusa bahiana. The sequence continues at coordinate 13,529 of JAODAL010009205.1, forward strand.
AAATAAAAAAAAATGACAACTGAAATGTTGCACATGTTATTGTAGCATACCAATAATACACTACTATAGGCTTATTTCTGTGTAATCTGATTTGTTCTCTGGTTCTATAATATCTGTAACATGATTTTTCTGTTTGATATGGTTTGACAAGATTTCTGCTTTGTCATGCTGTTGCTATAAGAGAATGTATGATTTAATATTGACGTAAGCCCATGCAGGAATTCTGGGAGCATGGTAGGAAACAGAGTTTATATAGCTAAGCCCTAGTTGAAAGAAGCAGTGGTTGCTGGTTGTTGTTGAAGTTGCAGCCAACATCTCATGTAAGGTTGAACCTGGGCCCATTCCAGCACTGATCTAGTAACAAGCTTCCCATGCCATCAGATGTGAGAGAGAGACCCTCACAGATGACCACAGTCTTTGCTAGGCTGGCATTGCCACCTAAATCCTTGGTGAGACTTTATAGTGCCATTTATAGTGCAAGTTTTTGAGCAGTTATTTCCATTCATCTTCCAGCCTGATCCAGCACCATATCGCAATCATTTGATGGAAGAGTAACCTTCAGTAAACTGAGCTGTGAGCTCTACTTTCACTCTGCCTCCTGTCTTTCAACTTGCATCAACATCATGGACACCTCAACCGCCACCAAGATAGGTTCTTAGGATCTTACCTAGAATATGTCTCAGCAGAATCAGAGGCGGTCATCTTTTCATATTGCAAAACCCCTCATCACTGGTGTGTGCAACCAAAAAGAGGGTTAAGGATAAAGGCTTCAATAAGAACAATCGTAATGTAGCTGGGACTCATTTTCATCCCCTGCTACAAAATTAGATTTACAAACTGGATCCATCCAAGAGACTTTTCTACATTCCCACCTAAAAGAAGTTAAACCATTTTTCCAAGTTGGAAGTAGCTGGGCATTCCATCCTTGATAAGTGGCATCAAAATACAAAAACAGCCACTTGGACTGCCATAAAGATATGGGAGGAAGTTCCCAGAGGAAGCCACTACCTTATATTGCCTCATATCCACCATCTTGACAACATACACGAGACACATGTGCTCCTCAGACCATGTACAAATATGTCGTCAGCAACCTGAGATGTACACATTGCAATATCAGTAGCACACTATCAACTAAAGAAACTATCAAAGGGGACATAGGAATTTTTGAAAAAGCATTTCTGCTACCTAGGGTACATGAAAATTTTTTAAGGTTCTTAGTTCACTTTTTTGATCAAAACTGCTTAAGCCCACTTCCAAAACTTCAACAGGACCTCAAATTCAGATGGGTCGTACACTATTGTTACTTCTCTTTTGGGGACAGTTCAGACCTCCATACTTCAGGGAGTGAAGGCACCAGCTTCTAAGTATACTGTATTGATTTAAAAACCTGTGAAGGTGGGTGGAGTGCAGAAAACCAAAATGGAGGCAGCCACTCCTCCTTACACAAGCTAGAGACAGTATATGGTTTTGCACATCCAAAAAACCTCCATTTTGGCTTTCTGCAGTCCACCCACCTTCATAGGTTTTTAAATCCGTACAGTGTACTTAGAAGCTGGTGCCTTCATTCCCTGAAGTATGGAGGTCTGAACAGTCCCAAAAAGAGAGGTAACAATAGTGTAGGACCCACTTGCGTTGAGGTCCCGTTGAAGTTTCGGAGATGGGCTTAAGTAGTTTTGATAAAAAATGTGAACTAAGAACCTCAAATATTTTTCATGTATCCTAAGTAGCAGAAATGCTTTTTAAAAAATTTCTATGCACACTTTGATAGTTTCTTTAGTTGATAGTGTGCTACTGATATTGGAATATGTATGTATACTACAGCCGCACCAGTGTGCACCTATGCTTATTTTTTTCAAAAAGGTTTTTTGGATGTGCAAAAGCATATATTGTTTCGAGCTACCTGAGATGGACCCATGAAGTAGAGGTACCGGGGTTAAGAGATAAAGCTGTTGGACAAGGCTAATCCCAACGATGAGAGAAATCCCACACTGGCTGTCACTGAAAGGAATACTCAGCCTAATCATGGGCTTTTGCCAGTTTGACGTATGCCTAAGTTACTGAGAAAAGTTACCCAGGTATCCTAGCAATGTCGGTGAGAGTTGAAATGTCAAGTGGCTCACTTCACAGCTGGTTGCAACAGTCACAGGAGATGGGTCCAGTAGGACCAAACCACCACAGTGGGGGTCAGCTAGGATAAAGTCCATGGGTACAATTTCTTCAACGAAGAACAGACTGGGGGATTGCTTGTTTGTGAATTGTTGTGTGGTTTAATGGGTAGATCAGCTGGACAGGTGCTACAACCTTAACCCTGGAGAGTGAGTGGAATTGTCGAAGGTGCTGGATACTAACAAATTTTGAGCCACAATAGTGCTACAGCTTCTAGAGAAGGTTTGGGAACCTGTAAGTACCATGTCCCCTTCTGTGGTTGCCATGACACAAGCCTCTGACAAAACTGTTTCCAGAGGAAAAGCTGGTAACCATACTTCAGTTGCTCCACTTCACATTGTGTGTAATCTGACCATCCCAGTCAGGTCTATATTTCCATGAGATGTCCTCCCATGCCAATTACTGCTAAAGCATCAGCGGGAGTATTGTAGGAAATGTTCCTGGCCCTTGCCGAAGCTGGAAAAAGACTGAGTCAACAAAAGACTGTATCCTGGTCGTGGGCTGAAGAACCCTTTTTGAACTGTGTGCGTTTTGTTCCCTGTTAGGCTGTTAAGAACCCCAATAGCACCCTGTATTGGCCCTAAAAAAGCACTTGTAACATAGTGATGTGCCTTGGTGAGATGTATATCAACTAGGGACTGAACTGCTGTGTTGCATCCCTGTCGGGCAATTAGCCCAATTGCACTACAGTTCATATACCAGGGACTCTTCTGATCCACTTGCACTACCCCCAGTGTCAAGTACTCCTGGACGTTTTTCTCTTATTCCACCCCTCTCAATAATTGGACACTGTTCTCCTTCTGTTTATTTGATTTAACGTGTTCAGTTCCTGACTTGTAGACACTGCACTATTATGCCCCTTCTTGCTAGCATTGATCCATTACTTTATTCTCTTCTATATCTGTTTAAAAGTTTTACCGTACCTCAGGTAGTTTATGGACTCTTAGTTTAAAAAGGTTTTAATTTCCCTGCATAACATGAAAGTTTATCTGTTTAAAAATCTATTTTTCTAGGTCATTTGTTATACTATTAATCACAGAAGTATGGAGGTTTAGGCTACATCCACACAATGGAGGATAAAATGCTCCTCGAATCCGACCAGTATTTTACACTCGGTTATCATTTCAGCCGTCCCATTCAATTGAACAGTACTATAATCCACCGTTTTGAAGTTAAATACAGAGGATTATAGAACATGTCCTAAGTTTTCGAGACGGTTTTCAAAATTCAAATCCAACCTCAGAAAATCCGAGCTGTGTAGACTACAGCTCAGATTTTCTATTAAGGTCTATAGGGATGATTTACAGTCGTATTTTTGTAGAGTCTAAATATTGAGTCCACTTAAAAATCCAACAATCACTGTCGTGTAGATGTAGCCTTACTTGCTGATTTCCAGGCAGGTCAGAAACCAATTTCCAGTAGGATACAAAGAAGCCAGAATTCCATGTGGGAGGGTACCATTCACACACCTTCTATGCACGAGGAGAGTGGCTACCTTAATATCCACACAAAAAATAATTTTTTTTTTATATAGGGCACTATATATTGCACTGTGCTGGCATTATAGCCACTTGCTGATACCACTACTATTCGATTTGGTGGCCTGTCCAGCACCCTCAAAATGGGCAGCACCTTAAGCAGTTTCCAACAGAATACAAAAGAACCTACGTTGACTGAAGGGGAGATTGCACAAGTGCAAAAGCCCCTCTCCCCTCTTTCGTGTAGGAGGAAAGGGCTGCATGGCATTAGCTTTTCACATACATACATTCTATGGTAGGCCAGCCTTGTACCACGTGTAGAGCACTAAATTATTTACCAGTATGGAAGGTATGGGATGGCAATTTTGGTGTGCGCACTTAGAAGGTGGTGGACAACAAGCCCAATGGAATAGTAGCAGCTTCACCAATTGGCTGTAATGCCAGCACAATGTAATGTACACGATTGACGTCCGATATAAAACTTTTTTATTTTTGTTTGGATATTAAGATAGCCACTCCCCTCATGTATAGAAGGTGTGTGAATGGTCCCCTGTTAGTACTTTGCACCTGATGAACCCTCCCATATGGCATTGTTACTTCTCCTCTTGAGAATTTTTTTTCTGACGTACCTGAGGATCAGTAAGTAAGCCTCTCTTCTTCTGTGATTTATATTTAATTTTTGTTCCATTTTTTTCTATGATGTGCATTTGTTACACCACCCTTGTGTGTTTAGGACAGCTTTTGTTAAAATGGGTGAGCATGTAGTTTACTGAAGGCACTGTTTTATATGATTTTATGATATCTGTAGCATGATTTATACTGTTTGATGTGCTTTGATAAGGTTTCTGCTGTGTCCTCATACTATTGCTTTAAGAGAATGTATCACTTGATATTGATATAAGCCCATGCGGGAGGAGGCTGGGATTCTGGGAACATGGAACGAGCCTGAATTTATATAGCCAAGCCCCAGATGAGAGGTATCAGTTAGGGACGGTATTTTGTCATCCTTGGAATGGTTTTGGGGGATGTTTCTGTCCACGGTTTGTGGATTCGCCCGTCCCCCTCAACCATTGAATCGCACATCTTCTGCCCCAAAAACCAGGCACAAGATTGAGCATGTTCTATATTTTTCGGAACACCGGTAGTGTAAAAAAACGTCTGGCAGAAAACCTGTTCAGTGTAGACTACAGAACGGATTTCCTATTAAAGTCTATGCAGATGGTTGCCAGTCGGTTTTCAGACGGTTTTCAAATCTGAAAACCATCTGAAAATGCAACCAACAACCCTGCCATGTAGACGGACCCTTAGGGCGAAATGCATGAAATTTGGCGTGTTAACATAATAATAGCCTAGAATGCGCCTGATTTATGAACCCACTCTACAGCGGGTCATAAATCAGGCGCATTCTAGCGCTTGTACGGCATTTCTGGATAAGGTATACCACTTTGAAAGCGCTCTACCTGTTCCAGAAGTAATTAGCCTGGAATTGCCATAGTGAAGCTATAAATCTGTAGCTTTGTACGGTTCTAGTGCACCCCGCCTCCTGGGAGATTTAAACATGTAGTGAACGGAGCTGCGCCTGATATCGGGCTAAAAAGACGCTAAAAATCTGGCGCAGCCTTGTTCATACATGCCGCCCTTAGTGTTCTGATTGCAGACAGCATTCCGTGTTGAGTTGAACCTGGGCTGCTGCAACTGTGTCCCAGAGGCAAGCTTCCCCATACCATCAAGTGACAGAAAGAGAAGCTCGCAGATGACCCGGCCATTGCTGACCTGTAGTTGCCACCTAAATCCTTGCTGCATGAATGCCATTAGTTCTGTTGATTTTATGAGAAGTTAACCTGAGCCTTAGACCTACAGCTGGATCAGTTTTCTTGCAGACCGATCCAGAACCATATCACAACTGTCATACTGGTTTGAGTATAAAGGTCTGTACCTCAATGACGGAACTACTGGCATTTAGGCTACGTCCACACAGATCATGACTTGAAATACTCTTCTAAAACCGAAAAGAAATTATCCCCATTGACTTCAATAGGAAATACGCCTTGTAGTTCATAGAATATGTATTTTCTCAGTGGGTTTTTAAGAGTGAAAAAAACCTAGAATATTTTCATTCTTCTGTTGAACCCCACATGCAGATCCGTGTCAAAAACCCAACAGACATAAATGGGACTCGTTTTCTGACTGCAAATCCACCAGAACCTGCCAGAAAAAACAGAACTAACATCTACATAAAATACTAATTGGAAACCGCGTTGTTTTCAATGGTAGAATCTGACGAGTACATTTTATTCATCATATGGGCGTACACTTATGGTTTTTTACTCTGTGATTGGTGACTGTTAAGGAGACTTTAGAGATTGTATTCAATTCTGCATCTGATGTGAAAAAAAGAATTTAAAGACTGAGTTTTGTGCCTCCATCTTCATGAAAGAGTAACCTTAAAGGGGTTTTTCCACCAATTGATTAGTAGGCAAGGGTAAAGATTATTACTGTCAAGATGCACGCTGAGGTCCCCACTCCGTACGTGCCTGTGTCAACGCTGCCAGCCCTGACCCCCTCTGCCAGCATCTACTTGCCTTTTCATGCTCCTGCTCTTGTCTGTGTCCAGTCGTGCCAGCTGACTCTCTAAAATTTAAAGGGCCAGTACCTAATTATTCATCCAATGGCTGGCCACCACTTGGGACTTAAGAAACTTTCTGCATCACCTCGTTGATGTGCATTCATTGGTCCTGACGTCTGCTTTGCTGCACCATTACCTTCATTTGCTGCTTCCTGGCTACCGTTGACTTTCGTGCTGTTGAACCTGCTGCTACACCTGTCTGCTCTCTGCCTGTTGCTCCACCACCCATCATCGGTTACACCTGTCTGGGACCAACTACTTGTACTTGCTCCTTCAGTTCTTCACCTGGCACTTAGGCTGTCACCGCAAGCGGCCACGTCAGGGGTAATGACCTGACAGGGGTAATCCCCTGCAGCCATATGCCTCCTGCCTTTCGACAAGCTCTGGTATAAACTGGGGGGGCTCATTAGACTGAATTTTCTGTCATGCTCTACACCATGTCTCACGGGGACCCAGCTGATCCACCCCTGCATTATACAACATTACCGTAACAATTACTAAATACATTGCTGTTCTGATTTACTTCCCTTCAAAGTTAAAGCAATTCTTATCTCCTGCTTGTTTACAGGATTCCTAGGTTACCATCTCTCCCCGCTCTAGCTGCCATGACCGGGATTGGTGACTTCTTTCCCTGTTGTGTCCTATTAGCAGCACAGGAACTTGTTTATATTTGTTACTAACTGTAAGCCTTTAGAGCTTTGTAGCCTTGTGCCTTGCTGTTAAAACCCCTCCTTTAAAAATGTCCCTTTAATAGGTTCAGCTAGAAATAACAGCTGAAACGTCAGTCATTGCTGTAAAGGCTATGCCTACACAGCACAGGTTTTTGAACGAATTTTCAGTATTCTGAATCTGTCAAAAATCTGACTGTAACCAGTGCCCCACAGATAGCAATAAAAATCTGTGCTGTAGTCTACACAGAATAGATTTTTTCAGGTCGTATTCAGGCGGATTTTCAAACCTGTTGGATCTTCCGCTGTATTACTGTTAGATTCCCCGGTCTTTAGTGCAAATCTGCGCCAAGAACCGCAGTCCAGCGCTGTTAAAATGCTGTCGGATTCTGGACGGCATTGTAGCATATGCTGTGTAGACACAGCCTAAAATCATGCACAACAGGAATTGTGAGGCTGAAGCTGGCTGTGAAGAGAAGGCTCTGTGAAATAGCAAGATTTTTAAACCCACTTAAGTAAACTGGGCCACAAGCTAAAATAGGACCTCCAGGGAAATCTCATAAAGTAAAAGAAGATTAAAATATAAACATTTTGTCAAATATGTTTAATTAAGAAAATGAACACATTTCATCTGTAATTCAGAGAAAAAAAGAAAAAGCGCTTGTCCTTAAAGAAAGGGAGAGTGAGGTCGGTTCCGTACAGCATGATGGATCACGTTGACAAAATTGAGACTTTCTGCTCTTGAGCTGGGGGAGTCCACTGTAAAGGGGAGAGCCAAAAAGTCTGCAATATCTGTACACTGGGGAGGTCTGTGCTACTATTTTCATGCTGGATGTTATTATGTTATAACCCTAGCAGCAGTGTAATATAGACGCCTATGTTTTATAGAGGTGGAGACTGGAAGCATCAGCCACAGGTAAAACCTGTCACACATATGTCCTCAGTGTGCTGTGGCTGCAGTATATGTATAGTGAGAGACCCTTTACAAGAAGCTACTTCCTCCTTTAGCAGATTAACCACTCACAAGAAAGCTGTAACCACCTTTTTTTTAGCTGGACTGAATAATGCACAAGGATTTGTGTTTCAATGATTCACTATGCATTAGGATGTATTGATGAATTTAGTTCACCTCATTTGTGATTCACTTTTATGAGAAAGACAGGAGAACCATTTCCTCCATTGTATTCTATGTGCCATCAAATCTGCGCACACAGTTTAATTTACCATTTAACTATGGTATACAATCGGCTTTCCCTCCGCTCCCCCCACTTACACACAGTTGGTATCTCCCAGAGAAGAAATCCCACCAGATTGTGACCTCTCTCTAACAAAATGAAAGTAAAACCTTTGTTGCTGTATTACTGAGGGAAATCATCTGATTTGCTGATGGATTTCCTCTACTCTATATTTCTGTGTGATGGTGAAAGGTGCTCTTTAAGGTTGTTTAACTTCCACCTGGGCTCCAGTCTTTTAACCTCCACCATACTCACAGTCTCCTCAACCATCATCAAGACAGTAACTTGCACAGAGTGTCCCTGGGGAATCAGAGACTGTCATCTTCTCATAATAAAAATCCCCTTATCACTTGGTGTGTAGTCTAGAGAAGGATGATTAAGCTAGGCCTTAATAAGAACCCCTAAGACATAGCCGGGGCTCGTTGCTGTTGTCTTTCTCCCTTAGTCGCATGGTATACGATAGGCAATTATATAACATTATGTTTATACAAGAAGTACCTTGTAACCCTGTTTAATAAATATTCAACTGTTCCTCTGGACAACAATCAATGCCTACCCACTATCTGCATCACTATCTTTACAGCATAATAGAAATATATAGAATAGCACTGACACAACGCTCACACGTGATGGGTTATTTTGAAGTGAGCCATGGTAAGTTTCTATTCTAGTTTAATGATATTACTGCTAGAAAGTCAACCACCATATAAAATGAAAGATTGTTCACTAGGGACATTGCACATGCTGGACATCAATGCAGTCCTTAATGCAACAGCCTACAGATTGCCCACCTCATAATTTGGCATTAATACACAAAATAGATAAAACATTTCTTAAAGGGATTGTCTACCACTATAAAGGAGAATTAGTAACTAGCAAGAAATATTTCTGGATTCGGCTTACTTAGGGTGCTTTCACACAGTGTGGTTTTGTGGCAGTTTTGGTGCATTTTGTCACTTCCAGTACTGCACAGCAATTAAACTGGTCAATTACCATGTTTAGAATCTGCAAGACTTCAAACACAACAATTGATTACTCACTTGTAACACCTTTCCAAACAGTTTAGATAACTGAAAGAAGCTTTCTGGTAATAAAAGCAGTTTAATTGCAGTGCAGTACAGCAAGGGAAAAAAATGCACCAAAAAACCGCACCATGTTAAAACAACCTTAGATTGCTGTCACACAGTGCATTTTTTGGTGCTTTTTTCTTTTGCAGAAATTCACACAGTGAATTTTTTTTGTGTAAGCACCCATAAACTCGGCAGTGCCCCACCTGTCAAAGTAAATAGCAACGCTCCATTATAAAGATCTGGAACATTTTACGGAGGATCGATTTATTAATTTTTCTATTCCTCTGTCCTTCCATAATTGAAGTTCTTCAGTGAAGTATTTTACCCAAGAATTTCTGTCTCCCATGTCATATGTGCCAAGTGCTGCCTGTAAAAGGTATGACTCAACATCTGCCATGAAACACATGCTGTAAAATGATATTGTTAGGGAACTGGAAAATGACTCAAACAACCTGCAGAACAAAATAAATTCAGCCAGAAAACAGCATAAAAAAATGAAAGACGGCAAAATATACATTTAAAACATAACTGTTGGATCGATTGGGTCTTTATTATTGTATCACTCCTGCTTCGTCTCCAGTTTAGAGTTTTCCAACCCAATAACAGTTTCTATAAACAGCTGACAATGGTACAAAACAACAATAGCAGTGACATCGACCTTGATATCGATCAATCCGCTGCTGCTCCCATGCTGACACTTTCTTGGTCCCCCACTGGTATCTGTTTGCCCAGCTCCAGCAATGTTGTGTCAGCTTGACATGTGACCACAGAAGCCAATCATTGGCCATTTCAGTGACCTCAGTGGTGTCCACATAGGACAGCCACAACCAGTGGTGTGTTGACATGCTACGCCATTGCTGTGGTCTGGTAAAAAATACCAGGGAAGCATTGGCATAGGAAGAGAATAGATTGGTAAGGTGAGTATAATGCTTTTTTTATTTTATACCATTATCATCTGTTAGAAACATTCCAATGGGCCGGAGAAGCCCTTTAAGACACACAAACCAGCATGTTATTTTGAGAAGGGCACACACCATTTGAGGGAATGTGAGGCTGCACAGGCAGAGGGTTCTGTAATCAAAGCTAGAGGGGTCTCTTAGGTGGAGGGGGTCACTTATATTCAGTGTTTATACAGTGTCCTCATAAGTGCAGTGTCAATGTTTGGGTCTACAGCTTGGAAGACCTATGAAACCAGCTCATTTCTTCCATTATAAATCAATTTCCTTTGGTGTCACTGTGATGGCAACATCTTCATTTCCACGGCGTACTACCATCCGCAGCGGTCCTTCCTGCTTAATGGCTTCACGGACATCATTGCTAGAAGTCACAGTATGGCTACCAATGCTGATTCTCACGTCACTTTCCTTCAGCCCAGCCCAGAGATAAAAAAGACACACAGGCTATGATTAAATGGAGACCACACCAAGAACTGAAAAACATAAAAGAGATCATTGACATGGCTACACCCTTCCATCAATCCAAATCTAGTTGCATGTAGCATAAAAGCTGCATTGAAGCAGAACAGTGGTTTTGAATGAGGAACACTGGTATTAAATAGTGCATGTGTTGACATACAATGGCATCCCCATTAACATTGGACCACGTCATTCACTCCTATAATATTTATATAGTTTTTAGAGCATCAATAAAGAAAAGAGCAGGAGAGCATCAGATGCTTTTGTGTGGAGAACCACCTAGCATAGACTATGGGCGACAAGTATGAACAGGGCTGCGCCAGAATTCTGGCCTCATAAAAGCTGTATTAGACCAGTTCTATAGATGTATGAACAGGCGTACTCCAAACTTTGGGGTGTTCTGGGGTTGTGTTGCACCACATAAGTAGAAGTAGACACATTTATGGTTCTTTGACGCCAAAACGTTGGCGCAGAGCAGCTAGAACAGCCAGACCAAGTTCAAGGTGGCCTGCCAGAGCCTGAGTTGTCGTATTGGCACTACAATGCGCCTGTATGTATGAGCTGCAGAAGAACAGGGTCATACATTCTGGCGCAGTCTATACTACCTTAAAGCGATTTAGAACTGGTCTATTAGCGCCAGAATTCATACATGTTGCCCAATAGGTCTACATAATTTCATTCCCCAGTTGTGGCAGCTAAGTGGGCAACACTATTCCTTTCAATCTTGTGAGAAGCAGTGTGGTGGGCAGGAGCTACTGTGTATGCTCTTGTAAGGCGTGCTCCCAACAACCCAGCAACAAGAATCGGCACAAGCGCGGAAAAATCACCAGAGGTCGTAACCAGTGTAAGCAGAGAATATAAAATACTGGGGACCTGGAGTGAATGGCTTCCAAGATGTGAAGAACGGGTCACTATCTGAAAGTGAAGGTGATCACAAAGATTAATAACTGCCCATCATGAATTTGACAATTATTTGAAATCATTATTTTGAGATGAGAATACCACATTAAACACATTAGTGGTGATTTTATTGTGAGGATAACCAAATCCTGTTTCCGGAAGTGTCAGTAAATTCTAGGGCACCATAGTTCACTAGTGAAAGAAGATGCTACAATTGATCAATGATGTCAGGAAGTACTCAGTGAAAGTAACTCTACTGGCAGTCACTTTTTGGCACGTTCTTTGTCGCCCCATACCATTAACTATTGTAATGTATAATATTGCTTTTCTACAGTATATAGCAGACTCCCGAATTCCTAGTTTCAAGTGTCATGTTAGTGTGAGATTTCAGGAACTGTTCTGTTATTCTCTTCTCTATAGAGTTTCAGTGCTCCCAAGATTAGATGGACCTTTGGGTATTGGTGCAAGCAGCAAGCATTGCCGGTTTGTATACAGTACATAAGTAATGCAGGTAGCATGCAGGCATCAGATCTCATCACACAATTCTTTATCTCTTTAAATCTGGCAAAAAAGTGAATAAGGGTATGTTTGCGGGATGTATTTTGGAGCATAATTGAGCTGCAATAGGCCCGAATTAAGCTCCGCTGATTCGATAATTCATAGCTCTCATTGAAAGCTATGATTACCTGACGTTTTCCCTGGTGTACAATACGATGCGGGGGAAATAACCGACATGTCACTTCTTCCTGAAGTAAGTGAATGTCAGTGGGAGTGCTTCAGAAGTATGTGCTGTCTTCTGAAGCAGCAGGCTTATTGCAGGCGTATAGCAGCACACACAGTAGGTGCCGAAATACGCCTGCAATATGCAGTGTGAACATACCCTAATGGTCCTATAGTATTCTAATACCTACGTTAAAGGAGTTGACCACTTTATCAAAACAAATGTAAAAAAAAAATGCTCCTGGGGCCCCATTAAACCCCCCTCCTCCCCAAAAACAAACAAACCTGTACTTACCTTCCCCTGGTGCTTGGTTCCAGCGCTGCATCGCTCCAGTCTTCTGTTGTCATTGCTATACTTCCGAATGGGTACATCACCATTGCAGCCATTGACTGGCTACAACGGTCAAATGTCTCTACTTACATCATAGTTTGAAGCTGTTCCCATTTGGTTTGACACAGAATCCCAACATTGCAATCAAATGCATCCACAAAGGCGGCGTTCCTCAACTCTAGTCATTAAGGCCCACCTACAGGTCAAGTTTTCAGGATATCCTAAGTATTGCACAGATGATATAATTATTGTCAGTGCATTCTATGGGAGATCCTTAAAACATGACCTGTGTGTGAGCCTTGAAGACTGGAGTTGAGGAACACTACATCCTTTTCAATAAAGAGGGGATTAGCAATATTTTTTAGGCAGACTGATGGCGAGTTCAGACATGTGTCTTGCTCACTTTGGTGATGGGTGAAGAAGGGGTATGGAACAATAAATGTTGCTGAACATTATATTAGGGACTGAGTGTTTCATTCTATATGAGGGTCCTGTGTCTAACATTATATTGGGGCATTGTAACCTCCAAAATGGCATATGCCCATCTCTTTTTCCTGTCTATGAAAACTGTGAATGCTGATTTATTACAGAACTCTTTGTGAGGATACACCATTGTGCAGGTATTAAACGGCCCCGTCATGGGGGCATCTTGGACCTAATTGATGGGTGTGAGTACTTTTAGGTCATGTCCCCATGGCACGGGTTTTCGGACGGTTTTTCAGCCGGTTTGTGGTTTTTAGACCGCCTCAAAAACCGGCCGAAACCGGTGGTGCTCTATGGAAAACCCGTGCAGCAGTCTCCACTGCACGGGTTTTCTGTCGGGCGTTTTTTCCGCCCGCGGTCCGGCCACAAAACATTGAACATGTACATTCTCCCGTCCGGTTTCCGGACGGAATCTGTGCATGTCAATGTGGAGGGGGAGGGCTTTTCTCCGCTCATCGTGGGGACGGCCGCAAAACAGGACATATACCGGCCGGCAAACCAGCTGGTATTTGTCCTATGCAGTGGGGACGCAGCCTTAAGATGAGACAACACTGTGCAATGGGTGTAGTTATCCTAACAATAGGGCTCATGGAGGAAAATGAGGTTAGTATAGACTTTAGAGGCCACTTACTCTTCAGCTGGTGTATCTGGAAGCACTTCTACAATATAAGCTCCAGAAGTCACATCAGGGAAATCCTTTAATTGCTCTCTCAGTTCCTTCACTTTTCTGAAATGACACAAGACCGTTTTATTTCTACTAGACCAGAAGGTGCCATGGTAATTGCTGAATATACTGGTGGATGCACAGTAGAATACCCAAATATTAATGCATTAAATTCATCTATGTAATAAAGAGAGGTTCTTACCCAGGGCTGAGTGACAGCATCCTTATTCCCAAGTATCTCTTCTTCTTAATTCCCTGACCTACAGAAAAAAAAGTTACGACTATCAATTATAAAAAAAAACATCAAATACTGAACACGGTTATAATAAAAATATCTCCATACAGCCAATAAAGTTACATTGCGGCTTGAAAGATCATAATGGTTTTAAGTACAGCTCTTTTGACATTACACAGATATGATAGGTTTTAATTGGACACTGTGATAGCCATCATTGGCTTGAAGAAAAAGGACAGGGGCACGCTGCAGAGCTCCATGGTCCTTCAGCTTCTTTAGGCTTCATTTAGGATAGTGGAAGGTGGATCACAGACTTTAATGCAAGTCAGATAATCATGAGAGAAGGTGAAGGAAGCTAAAGCAGCAGAATGCTCAGCAGGGCACCGTAAAGGGATATTCCCACCACATTGATTAGCTTTAACCCTTTACCGCTGCAGCCAAATTTGACCTCCCTGACAGAGCCCTATTATAATCTGACATGTGTCACTTTATGTGAGTTTATGTCACTTTATGTGAGTTTACTACTGCCCTTATTGAACGGCAACACTGATATGATCTCGTTTATTTTTTTTACAAAATCTGTCACAATCTGGAAGATCCTAGATGCAATTGTCTTCCTACATAGTTGTTGGCCAATCTGTCAGCTACTGTCACATTCTTCAATATAGTAAATGTACCGTCATAGATTAAAAAAAAAATTAACAGCATTTAGAGATCTGCTTTATGTCAGCAACATGCACATAGGAGCCTGTGAATAGGAGCAGACCCATTGACTTCTATTGGAGAGTTTTCTAGACATGATGTGTGACTTTGGAAGAAGTCAGTGTGTACAAAGCAAGGTCCATACAGACAGGGCCTAATAAGTTTGCTATGAAGGAACGTGAGTGGTCCCCACTGAGCCTGGCTTCAACAATATCAAATACCAGTGTGCAGGGAAGGGGAGAGAATGAGCTGTGACTATCTTCTATGGTGGATTCTATGTTATCTACACACATTGAAGTCACCTTTCAGTGTAATCCTGCCTGTGCTGATATTAAGACTGATGAAAAGTTCTCTCTACAGAACAGGAAGTGTCAGACTATTATTAGACCTAGTGACTAAAGTGAGAGCTGCAAGATTTTAGAATAAAAAATAAATAAATTGTGATATCAAAAATAAAAAAACATAGCCAACAATTCTTAAAAAATCCGTTTAACATGAATACATAATTTAAATAATAGGTGATTTTTGTTGACAACATATTTCCCTTAAGTACTAAAATGTTCCTCTAGTGCACTCAGTTATGTCTCTGTAGTATACCATGTGGCCAGAAGTATATGGACACCCCTCCTAATAATTAAGTTTGGATGTTTCAGTCTCACCCAAATAGGTGCAAAACATCAACCCCACTGCCATGCAATCTCCGTAATCAAACATTGGTAAAAGAATAGATTGTACTAAAGGACTCAGTGACTTAAAAAATTGCACTGTCATAGGATGTCATAAGTCTGTAAAATTTCTAACCTGCCAAAATTGCCCCAGTCAATTTACAATTAATGTACAATAAGAACATCGAGAAGTGATAAGAGCTCAGCCATGAAGCAGTAGAAAATGCAAACCAATAGAATGGGACTGGTCACGATACATCTTCATACTGCCTCTGAAACTGACAACAATCCAAAAGCCATGTGTCACCAAATTCATAAAATAGGCTCCAACAGACAAGCAGCTGCACACAAAGCTAATATCACCATGCACAATAATAAAGCATGCTGGACTATTGAACAGTGGAAATGTTCTCTGAAGTGAATTACATTTAATTATCTACCACTATGATAGATAAATGTGAGTTAGGCACATGCCTGGGGACCACTACTGACTGCACTGCATAGTGCCTACTGTAAGATTCGGTGGGAGAGGGATAATGGTATGGGGACAATTTTAGAGTTTGGGCTAGACCCCTTATATCCAGTGAAGGGTAATGTTAATGCTACACCATACAAAGACATTTTAGAAGATTGTATGCTTTCAACTTCATGGCAACAGTTTGGGTAAGGCCCTTTCCTGTTCCACATGACTGTGGCCTTATGCACAAAGCAAGGTCCATATAGAAATGGCTTAATAAGTTTGCTATGAAGGAACTTGAGGGGTCTGCACTGAGCCTGACTTCAACAATATCAAATGCCTTTAAGATAAACTGGAATGCTGACCATGAGCCAAACCTACTTGTCCTACATCACAGCCTGACCTCACAAATGGCTGAATGGATGCAAATTCCCTTTAACACAAAGTTGTGAAAAGTCTTCCCAAAAGAGTGAAGGCTGTCACATTCACCAAAGTGGCCCAACCACGTTAATGCCTGAGGGTTTAGAAGACCAACAGACTCATATAGGCTTGTTAGTCATTTGTCCACACGCTGTCAGCCATACATATCATTTCCTACAATACAGGATTCCAAATTCCTACTCTCAGCCAGAGAACAGGATGGGATTTCACTCTCCCTCTTCATAGAAATGAATGGTAGCAGCAAAAACAGCCAAATGAATGTGTAACAATACTCAGGACTACTAGAATTAATCTGTTTATTTACTCCATACCAGTTACAGGGCCTTATACAGTATGTCTGTCACCCTTCCTAAAGGATTGTGTGAACCTTCTAATGGTTCCCTCTACCATCAAGCACTGCAATCAAAAAGGAAATTACAAGAGCTTTTTGTTATAGGATGTGAGGTTGGTGAAATAAAAATAGCACCAGTGGGATGATCTGTTTAGATTTTGCAATTGAACCTCTTTCCCCCAATGAATCCGTAAAGCGAGGTCAGGATCTATTTGTTTGGTACTGAGGTTAAACAACTGGATCTGTGCACTGGACCACACACTTGTATCCAGGTTGGTTATACCCTAATAAGCATCTGGCTTGGCCCGTGTTCATGTGTGGGCCTTTACAACTCTGCAGTGTGTCATTACTGACTCTTTCATCTAAAAACCCATAGATTTCATGTTTACTTTCCTACAAACTTCAGCCTGCGAGTGTATAGGTTGGCATTCACTGCAGGCTGTTGTTATCAGTGGTAATAAATGGTCGCTATTCATTGCAAGTTTGCCTATGAAAGGACAGAGGTTGCAAAATCACCTGCGGACTGTCTGCTGTGTGACTCGGCAAGAAACTTGCGGATTTTATCTGAAGGAATAGCAAAGGAGATGCCAGCAGTAACCTTTAGCGTGTTTATCCCGCTCACTTCACCGTCCTGTGGTGAGAAAAAGAAAACGCTGGTTAGTAGAGCATGGTCGGCTAATCCAACAAAAATACTACGTAATACGGCAGAAACAACATCAAGATTTTGTACAAAAAATTAGCAAAACCTTCGTCTTCTGTGAAACAAGCTATGAAGGCTCTGAGTCTTGGGAATCATTTCTCTCACTATGATAACCTTTGGTTTATAAAGTGTTTCACTTTTTTATGATAAACATATTAGTATGTACTAAAGACTGTTATCTCTTTCAAGTACAGGGTGAGCACAAAAAACACTCCTTGATTTTAAGTAGTTATAAAGTAAAAACGTACATAAATACATTGTCCGCAGATACGTTAAGGGTATGTCCACGCGGTGTCTTGGATATGTTTTTGCAATACGTAAAACATACTGCGTCAAACACATCCAAAAGCGTGCCACAAAGTGTTGTACGCTTTTGGATGTGTTCTCTGGACTGCAAAAACGTATCCCTGTTGTTTCTATGGGCTTTTCAATGCGTAAAACGAATCAAGAATTGAAATGTGAATTCTATGAACACATTCGTTTTACGCAATGCAAAAACGTATGTAAAATATATAGGGTGACATGTATGAATGGGGCTGTGCCAGTTTTCTGTTGTACTTTGAGCCAAAAAGAATGTATGAACAGGTGCACTCCAAAACGTGGTGTGATAAGTCGCTTTGTAATGCGCCAAAGACACTTTTTAATGCGTCAAAGATTGAGGGCGTTCTGGGGGCATCGCAATACATTCATAGAAGTAGACACATTTATGAATCTTTGACGCCAATCTAGGCGCAGAACAGTTAGAACAGCCAGACCAGGGTAAAGGTGGTGCCTGAGCCAGACTTGTGGTATCGTCTCTACACTGTCCTGTATGTATGACCTGCAGAAGAACAACCAGACCAGGGTAAAGGTGGTGCCTGAGCCAGACTTGTGGTATTGGCTCTACACTGCCCTGTATGTATGACCTGCAGAAGAACAGCCAGACCAGGGTAAAGGTGGTGCCTGAGCCAGACTTGTGGTATTGGCTCTACACTGCACCTGTATGTATGACCTGCAGAAGAACAGCCAGACCAGGGTAAAGGTGGTGCCTGAGCCAGACTTGTGGTATTGGCCCTACACTGCACCTGTATGTATGACCTGCAGAAGAACAGCCAGACCAGGGTAAAGGTGGTGCCTGAGCCAGACTTGTGGTATTGGCACTACACTGCACCTGTATGTATGACCTGCAGAAGAACAGCCAGACCAGGGTAAAGGTGGTGCCTGAGCCAGACTTGTGGTATTGGCTCTACACTGCCCTGTATGTATGACCTGCAGAAGAACAGCCAGACCAGGGTAAAGGTGGTGCCTGAGCCAGACTTGTGGTATTGGCTCTACACTGCCCTGTATGTATGACCTGCAGAAGAAAAGCCAGACCAGGGTAAAGGTGGTGCCTGAGCCAGACTTGTGGTATTGGCTCTACACTGCCCTATATGTATGACCTGCAGAAGAACAGGTTCATATATTCTGGCATATTCTACACTAAATTAAAGCTATTTAGAACTGGCCTGTCAGCGCCAACGTTCATAAACGCCTATATAGTCTGATTAACGATACGTATATCACATTGAAATTAATATAAATCACGCTTGAATACTGGGGTTCGTTTTTCGGTACATAAAATGTACCCAAATACATATTTACCAATTGACATGCATTGTCAGCGGTGCTAACAATTGACATGTCGCTTATCTCCCTGCTCGTACAATACGATCGTATTGTACTCCCGGTGCGAGGAGGCGTAATCCATAGTTCTCTATGATCTCACCCGTATTAAAGTGCAACTACGTGGAGAAATGCGTCACGCAATTATGTTGTGTGAACATACCCTTAGGCTCCAAAGAAACATAAATGCTATTTGGCTCCCTTTCGTATAAAGAACTGCCACACTCCCACTTACCAACTATTGAAGCCACTGGGTTTTACTTCGCCACTTCATATGGCAATCGTTGATCCGTGCCAGGTTTATCATGCAGCATCCACCCTACCCCTATTTTTCCTTGAGACATTGAGTACTACAATCTTACCTGCTAAAAAAAGCCAGTGCACACCGCTTAGCTCTTCCCTCTAAATAAGGTGTGGTACCCTTTTAGCATATTGTTAAAGGGACTTCTTTAGATGGGTAACTTGCCTGAGCAATATGGTTCCATAGATTCTGTGAGCTACAACGATGTACTTCTGATTCTGTTTCCCAGTTCTGACCATTGCTTTACTTTGTTACTTGCCCTGAGCTTCCAACTGTTATCCATGTTACCAAACTTCACCTGGTCTGACATAAGCCTGGTCGATTAGGTCTTCTGCCTGTTGCTATAGTATCTTACTTGGTAATGTCAGCTATTGTTATTGGAGGTTACTCAAAGGGTAGCGACCTGAGGGGGTTCCCATGCGGATGTCCAGGCTCCTGTAGTACACAGGTTAAAGAGTGAACTCCGGGGACACTGGTCTACATAATAGTATTTCTATTTTTGGAATTCTTCTAGTTTTTCCTTTTATAGTATTATTTTATTTTCCAGCTTGTGTAAATATAGTTGCTTACCTAATAGGCTACTGTTTTTTTAGAAACATAAAATTTTCCTTTCATTCAGATTCTTAAAAATTTCAAGAAACCTAAAGTTATTTGTAGATCCTAAGCAAAAAGAAAAAAATCTGCAGATGGTTAGTCAGTCTCTAACACCACCTCCCTATGTATGTCTTGCCAACCATAGATATTTGAGTCATGTAGTAATGTAATGCCAATGCACAAACCTTTTGCCAGCCTGTTTTAAACAAGTTCTGACAACACCTCCTAAACTCACATACATAACCAATACCTGAGGGCATGAAGGGCAGGGTCTCTTACCAAATTCACAAGAGGGCCTCCTGAGTTCCCATACTGAAAAGCAAGCAAATTCATTGTCACTATTATCTTCATCTAAGACAGCCAGAACAAATATTATACAAAACAAATACTAAATTTCTTGTCTATACACGTTTGAGTCATTCTTCAATGGTTTGTAACTGTGAGTCAGTAAAATAACTGTACTCAAAGGCAGCACTGTTCAGAATTTGTTTTAAGCCACAAAAAAGTTTCTTCAAAAACCTAGAACATAAGATCAGGGGACCATTTTTTGGTTGCAGAACCCACCGTAGACATTATATTGAAAGGGCAAGTCACAGGAGTCCTGTCAGGTGACTTCAGGTTTGGGTGGGCAATGACGATTTCATATAAATAATTTGTAGACAATAATTAGATTGCACTCTGTTCACACTGCAGTTGAGAGCCTCTGCTACTTATGATGGCATGGATAGTGTAGAATGCAGTGCTATTCTTCCTGGTCATTATATCTGGATCAATCATATAATAAATCTTGCATAGCATCATCGCTTCTGTGACAGAGAAAGTCATGACAAAAGTGTGAACAGAACCTCAGTGCTGGGAGAATTTAGAATGAAAATAACTTTGCAAACAATTTTTTGTCTGATACGAATCTTAATATAATTCAAAGATCTAAAACTTCCTAAATCATTATCTGACCTCCAGAAGGAGCAAAATGAAGCAGAAAACAACCATGATAAACTTCTACTACAACTTGAATCCACTGTGTAAAATGCTCCGGCTCAATACTTGGCATGATGCAACAGTGCTCCCTTTATCAGCCTCAAGAAGGTTTGTAAAAGTCTAAGGGTATGTCCCCACTGCATGGGTTTTCGGCCGGTTTTTCAGCCGGTTTGCGATTTTTCAGACCGCCTGTAAAACCGGCCGAAAATTAGAACAATTGTGCTCTATGGAAAACCCGTGCAGCAGTCCCCACTGCACAGGTTTTCCGCCCGACGGTTTTGCCGCCCGCGGTCCGCTCAAAAAACATTGAGCACGTTCATTCTTCCGTCCGGTTTCCGGACGGAATATGAACACCTCAATAGGAGGGGGCAGGGCTGTTCTCCGCTCATTCCGTAGAAAGCCCCCCCCCCCCTCCCCGCGGCCGTGGGGACGTGCGCAAATCAGGACAAATACCGGCCTATTTGTCCTATGCCGTGGGGATGTGCCCGGGTCACCCCTAAGGAAGAATTTCTCAGTACTTGAAAAAGGTCAGTTGGTAAATATTTAACACTAAACACTACTTATATAGGGATCAAACCAAGGGTGTAGATAGAGTTTATGGGGCCCCATAGCAAGATGAAATGGAGCCCCACTACCTTCTGACAATTAACTAAAACAGCAATAATTATATAATACTGCCATATTTCAGGGAACCCAAATAGTAGTTCTAAATAGCAGAAAACATCCAACTACTTGTTCCCTTTAAAAAAGAAACAATGTTCCTGTACCCGAGTGGCACCCACTGAAACCCAGTTGCTATAGCTGCTTTGGTTATAGTTCCGACCATGGATCAAGCCATCCTCATGTAATTCATAGGTTCCTGTAAACCAATAATGGTCCATTGACATATCCCTAGGATCTACTTAACTACTTTATACTCATTTCCTATTCAGATATACAGCACAAAGATCATTGTTGACTCTAATGATAAGGCCTCAGAGATAAGGTCATTGTGCAGGACCATTACAGATATTTAAGACAACACTAATGAAAAAGCCCAAAGCCGTGAATCCAATGGAACACATCATGTAAGCTGTCTTCATTTTCAGACCTTTAAAATAAAATAGTCTCATGCTGGCTATCTAGTCTCTACCTCAAGACAACCATCTTGTCTTACAGCAGTTGCACATGGGTATGCTACTCAACACTTACCCAGCAGGTCCTTGAGGCACTATATGGGGTGTCTAGCCCTGGTGGATGTGCACTGACATTGGAGTCCTCTTCCTGCAATTTTGCCATGGCCATGTCTCAAGAGGACTAGTTACCCTCCCAACCACATAACACAGCTGCCACATGCAGCCACCTTCAAACAGGTGCACCATACAAATGGGGGCAACAGTGGTGACAGAGCAAGAGGGACAACAATACATTTAAAGGAAACAGACAATTACCATAAGAGAAGGAAAGTAAGGATAACACTTACAACCTACATCAGTGCAGTTTCTAAAACCTCAGCAGTAACTCAGGTCTGCCTCAATTCTACCAACACTACTAATCCAATTTATAACCTGCCATAATCTTGTATGAATATTTTTAGGCAACTGAAAGGGGCTACAGCAATACACCCAAAAGAAACCTTTGGGAAAGACTTGCTTCATCTCCCACAGGGTCCTACTAGATGATGACTTACATTAATGATGGCATCTGTCTGTATGTAATCCATGTCGGAGTTTCTCAGGCCTAGTTCCTTCCCACCACGTTGTGCGGTGCTCACAATACCTGTTGTAACTGTATTCTGAAGTGAGAATGGACTTCCAATGGCAACAACAAACTCGCCTGGACGCAGCTCTTCAGACCGGCCCAAGAGCAGAACTGGCAACTTTCCCTGAGAAGACAAATGAAGATGAAAATCAGTATATTAAGTCACTATAAAGAAACTGTTTACTGGACTGTAATATTTCACATTACATACTACAGGCATACATCTGTGGGCAAAAGTAATTACGGTAAACATTCTTGACAAATATATTTCTGCTCTGATTTTGCTTCACTTTAAAGATATAGCAGGTTATCTATTCTGCTTGTATATAGTTTGATAGGTTACTGACCATCTCGGTGTTCTAGCAACAAGGTCTTATCAGCTGGAAGCGCTGAGTGCCTAGAACAAAGATGCGGTCAGTAACCAAGGAAACCATCTATAAACAAGCATAACCTGAGAAATCTTTAAAATAAAGCAAAATCAAAACAGAAATGTATTTGTTCAGAATGTTTAATTACCTCTGCCCACATGTTTAAAGCTAATCATTGGGATGGGAAGACCCTTTAGCTCAAAAACTTTTAGATAAGTACTGCCTGCGAAAGGACAGTTATTAAGTATAAATGACTTTGGTACGTTAGAGGAACACTCTTGAAAAACATATATTGGATCAGAATCAAATGCTTTATCGCTCTTGACAAATCAATCTCTGTACATTTTTTGTGCCCTATGATGTGAATTTTTGTAAATATGATGGACACCTAGGGCCAAATGTACAAAACTGTTTAGGTCTAAAACTCACTCTTTTGCCCATAGTAACCTATGGGCAAAAAAGTGAGTTTTAGACCTAAACAGGTTCATACATGTGGCCCTTACTGTCCTCCCTTCCTCTGTTTTATATTGATTGTATGATATTGGAAAACTTTAATAAAAAACAAGTTTAAAAAGACAAACATATGTTGGTGCTGGGCAAGGACAGATTGTAGGGATGAGCAAATGCCCCAGTAGTACAATTAGTCCTTCAGGATGTCATTGTTTGTTGGAATCTGTTAATAATCATACAGTGAAGAATAGGAAATATATTTTTATTTGGATTTACATGAAGTCACAGTAATGTAAATGGCCTTATACATCTGGCACCTCCGAAACTACTCAGTGTGGAAATTCTGTATGTTAGTCTTGTTATGGAGTATGTTTTTATGAGAACATGTTATGACAGGTTTGCTGTTAGAATCCATTTCTGTATCAACACTAAACCCTTGGTATACATGTCCCAGGTTTCAGTCATGCCTAAATGCATATCAGTTATCCTAATATTGGTTCCTCCATGATAACTAAATGGGTCATGTTTAGTATTTGATCATCAAGAAGTAATATAGGGCGACATGTATGATTTTTGGCATCCAGGCGCCATTTTTTTTTTTGCGCGCATTTGTAGCGAGAATGCACCTGAATCTATTAACCTGTTCTACTGCGCGTCATAGATTTAGCGCTTTCTAGCTACAAAACGACACTTCAGGCTCATGTAAACCACTTTTAAAGTGCTCTACCTGTTCCATCAGTAATGCACCTGGATTTGCCATGCTAAAGTCATAAATCTGAAGCTTCATACAGTTGTAGTGCAACACGCCTCCAGCACGCCCCCCAATCTCAAGCTCTGTAATGCGCCCTAATACTGGAGTGTGCCTGATTAAATATTTAGGGGACAGGGCTGCACCAGTTTTTGGGCTGAAAACACGCCGGCCCCGTACATACATGTCGCCCATAGTCTGTAAAAGCATGACTGTTCTTGGCTGGTTCTGTGTTTGTCCGACGTAACATTACATAATATATCATAATTGCTGGTAAAAAAAAAAAATAGGCGACTTAGGTAGTAAAAGAG
Source organism: Phyllomedusa bahiana (assembly GCA_025379985.1). Lineage (NCBI taxonomy): Eukaryota > Metazoa > Chordata > Amphibia > Anura > Hylidae > Phyllomedusa > Phyllomedusa bahiana. The sequence goes on from JAODAL010009205.1 coordinate 37,950, forward strand.
GTTTTACCAGGAGGTAAAATCCCCAGAGTAGGATGCTCACAACGAGTCGGTCTTGCTTGTGAATGGAGAGGGCAGCGCATGCAGCCATCCTCCTCATTCACTTCCATTGGAGCTTCCAATATTAGCAGCATGTGTGTGCTCGTCTATATTCGGAAGCTCCCAAAGAAGTGAATGTAGAGGACAGCTGCGAGTGCCACCCTTCTCATTCACATACATGGCTAACTGTGGGTGGCCAGTGCAGAGATTTTACCTCATGGTAAAATCCCTTTAAGTTCCCTGCTAGTGGGCCACCCCAGAAAAGATGTGGACATGCCTTGCTACACATGGCCGTCATCAGGGCAGTAGCCCGCCAAGTGAATTTTTTTTATCTTTAAAAAAAAAAAAAAAGGGGGGACTGCCGATACGGTGCAAAATAGGAAGTAGTAATGGGCAGAGGCCCATATGCTTCAGTTGTATGGGGCTCTACCACAATTTATGGCAGCCCTGCTCCTGCATGCCTAAATGTATAAAAAGCCAGTTGGATTTATGTAAATTGTTTGAGCTGTTTGTCAGGAACATAGGGAGACAATCTCAAACTTTTTATCTTACCTTTATTTTTGTCGCTATTTTGTCACATTTTGGATACAGCATTTTTCTAACTATTGACCACTATACCTTATTGCCCATGTTCGATAATTAATGCCAGCATTGCTGTTCCTTGGTGTGTGGGCTGTTTAGGTTATTTGTTGTGCTCGATTTTTTTGTATTAGTCATGGGTGTCTGTGAGATTGAGCTGTGGAATACTTTTTACCCATTATATGGGTAACATCACAGTTGACAGCCCTCACCATCTTTAGAAAAAAAAAATGGACCTGTGCACTAATAACTGGGCATTTTCTTTAAATAGAAGCAACTTTATTCACAGTGTGGACAGAACCTTGCAACAAGGGCCCCCTCATAGTTACATAGTACGGTTGAAAAAAGACATGTGTCCATCAAATTCAACCAAGGGTGGGTAAAATGTGGGTGAAGGGAGGAAGACAAGGATTTCAAGCCCAGCCTCTCCACTGGTTAATGCCCTGCAACCCATAAGGCAAGAACCAGTCTGCTCCAGTGGAGATTCCATTTCTCACCACAGAAACCTCACCAGCCAGGATCCAGAATTTTACATGGCTACATACGCATTAATATTCTTTAGTTTCAGGTAGGTATCTAAGCCTTTCTTGAGACTCCCAACTGTTCCTGCTGTGACTAACTCCTCAGGCGGCTATTCCACAGATTTACAGTTCTTACAGTGAAGAACGCTTTTTTCCTCTTGAAATTGAATCCTTTTTTGTCTAGCCCAAGGGAATGTCCCTTTGTCTTTTTAGGGGGCTTTACATGAAATAATTTTTCCCCATATTTTTGTAGGGAACATTTATATATTTATATAAATTAATCATGCCCCCCCTCCCACTCCCAAAGCTGTCTTTTCTCAAGACTAAATAAGTCTAAATAAGCCCCTTATAAGTTTGGTTGCTCGTCTTTGCACTCTCTCTAGCTCCATTAAATATATATTTTCTATAAACTGGAGCCCAGAATTGAACAGTGTATTCCAAGTGAGGCCGCAGTAATGCTTTATACAGCGGTAGAATTACATCCTTGTCCCAAGAGTCCATGCCTCTTTTAATACACGCCAATATCTTACTTGCCTTAGAGGCAGCTGATTGACACTGCATGCTGTTCTGTAGTCTATGATCTACAAGAACACCCAGATCTTTCTCAACAAGCGATTCTCCAAGTTTTTCTCCCCCTAGGACATATGATGCCTGTAGATTATTTCTACCCAGATGCAGAACCTTACATTTATCCACATTGAACCCCATTTGCCAAGTGAATGCCCAAGCACTCAGTGTGTCCAGGTCTGCTTGCAATTTATAAGCATCTTCTATTGACTGCACTACCCTGCATAGCTTGGTGTCATCTGCAAAAATCTAAACCATGCTATTGATCCCCTCCACTATATCATTAATAAATACATTAAGTAAAAGTGGACCTAATACTGAGCCCTGGGGCACTCCACTCATAACCTGGAACCACTCAGAGTAGGAGTCATTTACTACCACTCTCTGAGTACGTCCAAGCTCCAGACCACGTAACTTCATATATCCACATTTATGTTATAAAAATATTATCTTTACTTCAAAATTCTTAAAACATTACAAAATATTGCACTCCCAGAAGAACATTTTTTCCTCAATCAAATCTGTGCATAAAGTCCAACATTTTCGAAGTATACCACACACACTCATCCTACTGGGATATTTAACATACGATTAGATGTCCATAGGTAGGATCATATTAACTGTTAACTGGGCATTGCATGGCACTGTTATTTATGCATTGTATGGTGGTATTATTAGGGGACTGTGCTTCATTTTTACCAAGCCACAATCTAGCTCTTTTGTTTCGGCACTGTGATGGTGTGATATGAACATTGCATGATACTGTTATAGGTGCACTTTATTGTTGTTACTTAAATGAATACAGTGATTGAGCTACTTTTTGTCATATATTGTAAACATGTTACTTTCATATTTTAACTTCAGCCTGGTTTTCTTGCGCTAGCCTGCCTTCCATTCCTTCCAAGTAGGGCGGTATTTCCCCCATGTTTTATCCAGGTGCCCCATACATTGAGCCCTTGAGACCGGCCCCTCTAGCCTTTCACTAGTTATAAAACAGTGTAACAGTTTTGCCAACATCAATAGGGAAATTTTTTTCAAAAATAGCAGAAAATAGGCAGATTGGGGAGATGATATAAAACAGATGAGTGACCCATAACTTACGTCAGTTATTTCTAGTGTCTTCATGGGCTGTATTTCATTACCTAGAGTGAATACTGATTTAGAGGGACAGACATATTTGGGGGATGGGTATCTTAAAAACAAAGTTCACAAACCCTGAAATAAATAGGTCCTCAGTAATAAGAAAAAGGTGCCGTTTTACAGCAAGTTACTGTTGCTGGGCAGGAAATCTCCAAAATCATAGACATATTGTTCTCATAACTCAAAATTTGTCTCATCTTTTTTTTTCTGACTTTCCCAGGAATAAGAGCACAGTACTGTTCCAAAGCTCGGGACATGTAGTCTTGCTCTTTCTCAAAGTGCTGCCATTGTCTTAAGCCAAAAACAGCTGCATATGAGTCACACAGCTATCAGGCATCTAAATGAAGGGAGGAATTACTGAAGGCTAGGTTTAATTTTAATGGGCTGGCACCTGGCAAGGAACAAGTGCCAGTCACTCCATACATCAATAAGTGGTATGCTCTTATATATCCTAGCAAATATATTGTGCAGTCTACAAGGAGACAATTAATCCTTATTAGTATGGGTGGTTCCTCCATCATCTCTTATTCTTACAAGCTCCCACAAGCATAAATTGTGAGTGAGCCAACTACCACATGCTTAGATGATAGCTATTAACTAACAATAATGGCCAATGACATGGAGACAGACATGTGACATGGTCACATTTTTTTGTAAATTTAACCATCAAAAATATGGTGACTAAGACCATAGAGTCTAAAGTCATATTCCCATTGTTTCCAAGCTGGAACTAATAACATTAATATGACTAATTAGGCATGTATACTGTACAATACTGTAGATGTTCATATGATTACATGTCATTGAAATAAAAACAAAGCATACAGTCTAATCCTTCAAGCAATCTCAACTATGAGGGTAGAAACACACGACAAAGTGAGGCCATGGTCGATAGTCCCATCTCGAAGCGTCCCCCAATAGTCATAAGAGTTTTCTGAAATCTTGTGTAGCCACTGGGTGAAGCATTATAGGTGGAACTATGGGCCAGATTGAGGCTTTACAGCAGACCTGGGCACTGCATGGTCCGCGGGCCGGATGCGGCCCGCCAGCTAGTTGGATACAGCCCACGGCGTACGATGTCCAGGTCTACTAATAGTAGCACTGACGGCGCGCCTCGGCCGGTAGCGCTAAGAGGCCGCGGCTGGCCGTCAGCGCTACTGTTAATATCCCAGGTATGTAAATTGGGTAGCGACGCGATGAGGTGAGGTCATCACGCTGCTGCCTCACCTCGGTGAACAGAGTAATTACTCTGTGCGTCGAGGAGCTGCCAGAGGAGCGTGCCAGCACTGGCTGCGTGATGACCTCATGCCGCCAGCCTCAGGAGAGGAACGTGCTCGGTTGGGAAGCAGGTAAGTATTAGATTTGTTGTTTTTCATTTTGGTCTTAAATCTATATAGCTGCCTGAGGGGGCTTATAACTATATATATACCTACCTGAGGCAGCCTTTAACTATCTATATACCTACCTACCTAAAGGGGCCTATAATTATCTATATACCTACCTGAAGGGGTCTATAACTATCTGTATACCTATCTGAGGGGGCCTATAACTATCTGTATACCTACCGGTGGGGACTATGTCTACTTACATAACTGCCCGTAGGGACCTATAACTATCTATATACCTGCCTGTGGGGACCTATAACTATATACCTGCCTGTGGGGATCTATAAGTATTTATATACCTGCCTGTGGGGACCTATAACTATCTGTATACCTGCCTGTGGGGACCTATAACTATCTGTATACCCGCCTGACTGAGGTGAAGTATATCTATATACCTGCCTTACCGAGGGGAGCTTTATATGCCTGCCTTACTGGGGGACATATCTATATACCTGTCTTACTGAGGTTACAGAGTAAGTTTCCACAAAGTAAACCCCAAAAACATTTTTTTCCCTGTTCAACCTATGTTTTTTTTTTTTTTTAAATTAGTCCAGCCCTCTAAAACCATCCCACTTTCTCAAGTGGCCCCATGGGAAAATTAATTGCCCACCCCTGCTTTACAGTGTATTCCTACCCTCGATGTGGTAGAAATTGTCAGATGTCCTACTTACAAACCTCACCAATATAAAGGTTGTATGAACAAATGATCACTGCTTTCCACCATATTGGACAGTGCATAAAAAATGTAATTACTATTGTCCTCTTGGAAGCATGCAGTTACTTACAATGGGGCTGTGTAAACCAAGCAGGTTCTAAAATGGTAAGATAACAGTGTTGCTCAAAGGGTTATTCCCATCTCATAAAGTAACCGGCCAATACCTGGGACCCCTATTGAGCTACAGAATCCATCCACGGCACTGACAAAATACCGGTCGGACTGTGTGACTGGTATTTTGTCCTTTTTTGGCACGTAAGGGGGTGGTTTTTGTGGATTCAAGTCATCCCGCTTCACATACACTGGACAGAAGAATGAACGTGTTCTAAGTTTTTTGGAATGCCGACGATGTCAAAAAACGTCCGACAGAAAATCCGTTCAGTGGGGACTCTTGAATGGATTTTTATTAAAGTCTATGGAGAACTTTGCTTGTCGGTTTTTCAGGCTGTTTCTAAAACCACAAACCATCTGAAAAACCGACCAATAACTCTTGTCGTGGGGACGAGCCCTTACAAGGTTTCTCCGGGCCACGGGCTGTGCGGCGGACCTCAGCTCTGTCACATTCACTTGCAATATGCCATCACTTTATGAGATTAGAATAAACCTTTAAAGGGGTTGTCTGATTTACATTACTTTGTACTGTGCCTTGCTAAAGTATTCGGTCCCCTTGAACTTTTCAACCTTTTGCCACATTTCAGGCTTCATACAAAGATATAAAATTTAAATTTTTTTGTGAAGAATCAACAAGTGGGACACAATTGTGAAGTGCAATGAAATTTATTGGATATTTTAAACTTTTGTAAAAAAAAAACTGAAAAGTGGGGCATGCAAAATTATTTGTCCCCCTTAAGTTAATACTTTGTAGCGCTACCTTTTGCTGCGATTACAGCTGCAAATCACTTGGGGTATGTCTCTATCAGTTTTGCACATCGAAAGACTGAAATTCTTGCCCATTCTTCCTTGGCGCACAGCTGGAGCTCAGTGGGGTTGGATGGAGAGCGTTTGTGAGCAGCTGGAGCTCAGTGAGGTTGGATGGAGAGCTCAGTGGGGTTGGATGGAGAGCTCAGTGGGGTTGGATGGAGAGCGTTTGTGAGCAGCAGTTTTCAGCTCTTTCCACAGATTCTCCATTGGATTCAGGTCTGGACTGTGACTTGGCCATTCTAACACCTGGATACGTTTATTTGTGAACCTTCCATTGTAGATTTTGCTTTATGTTTGGGATCATGGTATTGTTGGAAGATAAATCTCCGTCCCAGTCTCAGGTCTTTTGCAGACTCCAACAGGTTTTCTTCCAGAATGGTCCTGTATTTGGCTCCATCCATCTTCCCATCAATTTTTTCCATCTTCCCTGTCCCTGCTGAAGAAAAGACCAAACCATGATTCCGCCACCATCATGTTTGACAGTGGGGATGGTGTGTTCAGGGTGATGAGCTATGATGCTTTTACACCAAACATATCATTTTGCATTGTGGCAAAAAAGCTGAATTTTGGTTTCATCTGAGCAGAGCCCCTTCTTCCACATGTTTGTGGCAAACTTTAAACGATACTTTTTATGGATATCTTTGAGAAATGGCTTCTTCTTGCCACTCTTCCATAAAGGCCAGATTTGTGCAGTGTATGACTGATTGTTCTCCTATGGACAGACTCTCCCACCTCATCTGTAGATCTCTGCAGTTCATCCAGAGTGATCATTGGCCTATTGGCTGCATCTCTGATCAGTTTTCTCCTTGTTTGAGATGAAAGTTTAGGGGGACGGCCGGGTCTTGGTAGATTTGAAGTGGTCTCATACTCCTTCCATTTCAATGTGATCACTTGCACAGTGCTCCTTGGGATGTTTAAACTTTGGGAAATCTTTTTGTATCCAAATCCGGCTTTAAACTTCTCCACAACAGTATCACGGACCTGCCTGGTGTGTTCCTTGGTCTTCATGATGCTCTCTGTGCTTTAAACAGAACCTTGAGACTATCACAGAGTAGGTGCATTTATACGGAGACTTAATTACACACAGGTGGATTATATTTATCATCATCAGTCATTTAGGACAACATTGGATCATTCAGAGATCCTCAATGAACTTCTGGAGCGAGTTTGCTGCACTGAAAGTAAAGGGGCCGAATAATTTTGCACGCCCTTTTTTTTACAAAAGTTTAAAATATCCAATAAATTTTGTTCCATTTCCCAACTGTGTCCCACTTGTTGTTGATTCTTCACAAAAAAATTTAAATTTGATATCTTTATGTTTGAAGCCTGAAATGTGGCAAAAGGTTGAAAGTTCAAGGGGGCAGAATACTTTCGCAAATCACTGTATTTAATGTATTTATCTATTAGAAGAAGTGGAACGTGTCTATCTCTCTTGTGCAATGTTTTTTAAATCTTCATGGGTGTATAATAACTGCACAACATGATAGCTACATTCTGAGTACTCCCGTAGATACATGCCATGTTCTCCCCCTACATGTACTGCAGGTTGCAGGCCTAGGCTTTGAAGTGTATGTGCTATACATAGACAAATTCTGATTTCAATGGAAACTGTATAACTTCCAAAGAGTACTAGCTCTCTTTGTCAGACATGATGTCCCACCAAGGTATACATATTAGATTTTGGATAATTTGTACAGTTTGTTTCTACAATTTAGTAATATACAGATATCCCATATGGGCATAATATTCTTATGGGATAAAAGAGTGAAGAAATCAGACAATACCCTTTAGAGGCTAACTGGTATAAACTGTCTGATGGAGAAAGCTAGTACTCTCGAAAGCGGAAGCTTATCATTTAATATACTCAGCTAGCCTCTAAAAGTAATTGCCTGATTTATTTGCTCTTCTAATGCTTTCTATGGCTAACACAGTACAACATTATACAAGAGTCTATGTTCACACAATTAATTTTAACTTGAAACTTGATGCAGATTCCGTGTCCGATCCCACATCAAAATCCTCATGAAATCCGAGTCCCATTCATTTGAATGAGAATCCGTGCTATAGGTCACACCGCGAACTAAGGAGTAGATCGTTTCCTCTGTGGTTTCTGCTCGGACTCCATGTTAGGTCGCCATGACAGGGATACACCCCATCCAAATCAGCAGTGAAAACTGCCAATGCAAAGTTAAAATCCGCAACAGAAATTCATGGGTATCATCTCAGATTTCTGCCATGGATTCTGGGTCGGATTTTTCAAGCTGACATTTGAACATACTCTTAATATAAAAAAAAAACACAACTCATATTGCAGAACATGAGAAGGATTAACAACAGCTTTTTGCAGTTACTCAGTATCATCTATTAATTAGATGTTATCAGTAACCTGATATTTCATTAGTGAGATTATGAAGGAACAATCAGGAATGGGTGCTATGTTCTTACCTGAACTCTATAGTATCAGCACAGTGTACAGTCACAGGATTGTGATTCATTTCTAGAGAGGTCTAATGAGTTCTACGCTCTGGCTTGAGTCCAGTGCACACAGTTAACTATGTGTCACTGACATGTTTCATTTAGGTACAGTGAAGCCATAACCTCTTTGAGGAGGTTAGATACCTTGTATAATACAGCACTCAGGTCTCATCATAGGTGTTACTTTGCAGACTGACCTCAATGTTCCTTGCTGTGATCTATCTGTATTTGTATGAGATTGTGCATTAATGGGTTATATGTGAAGAAAGTGAGAAGTGCATGCTCAGTTATCAACCTGAAAGGCTTTACTGTGGACCCTTGAAAATCTAGAGCTATAATTCAAACTGTAATGGAAAATCACTATGGTTCGAACTCCAAAACAGAATCTCTTATGTCTAACATGCAATTATTTCCAAGCTTTCTAGTATGCAGGATGGATGTAGCTCAGAGGTGTTCTTATTGAGAATCTTACAACTAGGACTAGTGCTAGATTGTAATCTCCTCGGTGCAGGTAGCTAGATCTGGGAGGTGTTATGTTACAATGGTACAGTTCTAGATAAAGAGCTTTTGTTCATCAAAGTGGTTTTGCCACAATGTAATGTTGACGTGGGATTCTCCAAAATGGGTATTTAATCACTTTGCTAATTAATTGTGATTACAAAAAGTGAAGCCTCTGAGAGCTACAGCTTTCTTTACAAGCCCTTAGTTACTTAAAAGTTTGCATTACACACCAGGAGAGCTGATCTGGCTGTGCTTGCTTGTCTATACTTCTTATCTGATGACAGGGAACATGAATGAGCTTGCAAGGGGCTGTGGAGAAAGATGTTGTCTTTTGTATAGAGAATCCACTGGTTCTAATGTTTTATTTGAGTACACATTGCACAAAGCTCCCTTACTGCTCAGCCCCCCTCCCTCTCCCCTGTGAGGCTGCTGTGCTTTGTTTATAGTCTCTCTTGAGCAGATTAAGAGCTAATGAACTCACTTCCTGGCAAAACCCCTTTAAAATTAATAATTTAGTACATTGTTACCACCACATATGGACGATTTTCCGGGTCTCCAACCTGTGATGTTACATTGGTACAGTTATAGGTAAAGAGCTTTTGATCATTAGAATCAAGAATTTAGTATATCATTACCACCCCATATGGAGGATTCTCCGGGTCTCCAATCTATGGCCTCCTAAATGTTGCAAAACTACAACCACCAGAATGTCCCAGCAGACAAAAGCTATCATGAGTGTAGGGTGTAGGTTTGCAATAGCTGGAGACAGCAGTTACAGGCCATGAAAGATAGCTCAGTACCTTTGCTTTGATTTTGATCAAGGCAATATCTGCTTTTTCATCCACATCAATGATTTTGGCATCATACGAGGACCCATCACTGCGTTCCACTTTTAATCTTTGCTTGTTCGTGACTACATGGGCATTGGTAAGAATCAACCCATCTTCTGAGACTATGAAACCAGAGCCACTGGCTGCTGGGATTTCCCGTTTTCCAAAGAAATTAAACCTGAAAACAAGTGAAAAAATAGGGATGAGACAAAAGGGAATTTTAGATTCTTCTAAAGAACAAATCACAATAAATTCCTGCTGAACTAGTCATTTATAGCTAATATTTTTGGCAATGCATTGATGTTGTGTTCTCTTATACAGAACTTTTCATATATTTTGATTATTTAAATTCTTTCTCAAACTGTGAATATCATTTCCAGGTCCAAAGTTCTGTGCTCATTCTTCATAATCTTAATAAGGGTCAGGTATCTATTCATCTTATGACACAAACATTAAAGGAGTGCTTACACCACATAGATGAGCTTTAATCATGTAGGCAAAGGTAAATAAACACTATTACCAAATACATTGCTGTTTTGATTTTGCTTCCCTTTAGAGCTAGAGCAGTTCTTATCTCCTACCTGTTTACAGAAGGTTTTCTAGGTTACCCACCAGCTTCATGCTGTGTCTTACCAGCTGCATCGTTTCTTACTGACAAACTTTAACCTTTCATGGCTTTGTAGCCTGGTGTCCTGATGCTAAAACGTATGTATTACCGATGTCCCTTTAAGTGGCTCATCTAGGAATAACAGTGATTACTGTAAGGGCATGTCCCCACGGCACAGGTTTACGGCCAGTTTTGCAGACTGTCTGAAAAACCGGCCGCAAGCGAGCACAACGGACTCCTATAGAAAACCCGTGCCGCAGTCCCCACTGCACAGGTTTTCCGCCCGGCATTTTTTCCGCCCGCGGGCCACCCAAAAGACTTTCTACGTGCACATTCTTCCATCCGGTTTTCGGACAGAATCTGTGCAAGTGAATGTGAAGGGCGAGGGCGCTCATCGCGGAGAAACGCCATCCCCCCGCGGCCGTGTGCACGGCACACAAACCGGACAAATACCGGTCGGATTTGTCCATTACCGTGGGGATGCACCCAAAAACTGCCCACAAGATGAACAGAAAGTAGTGGCCTGAAGCTGGCTGTGAAGAGCGAAAACAGCCAGAGGGGAAAAAAAAACCTTTTAATGACAACAGTCTGCCCGTCTGCCCTCATTAGGGGAACTTATGCCCCACATATTCATACATCTCCCTTTCTCAGTTAGTAATAAATCTGCAGTTAGCATGTAAGCTCACTCTAGTGGTGACTGTAAGATGCGGAAATTAAAGAAACCCTTCAGCAATTTTTTGGGACATTAAGATGACTTATAGGAAAATTCCAATACCACGATTTGTTTCATCCGGGCTCAGTTTATCCATTCACTTCAAACCTTTCATTATGACCACCTGTGTCATGTGATCCCCACTCTGACCACCAGACCACTGCATACTCTCCTCTGTCAGTCAGTCTTCCATGTGAGGCTGACTCATAGTTTGTGAACTAATAACATAATAACCTATCAAATCCCTCCTAGCAACTTTTAGACACCAACCCCCTCAACAAAGCTTGACACTCCTTATTCCTCTATATCCCTCCATGCATAGAGTTCACCTGAAGATATTGTTACTATTTTACTTAAAGGGGATTTGCCACCAGACCAAGTACTGACCTCCGTTCAGCATGAGAGCAAGATGTAAACAAATCACGCTGAGTCATGAAGCTGCAGTGGAGAGAGGGAGAGGGGAAGGTGGAGTGAGGAATCCAAGGGAGCGTCTCAAAACTTAAGTGAACTAATAAACAGTACAACAGTGGATTCAGTCCAGCAAGACACAGCCTCAGACGGCACTGTCAGGAGAAACCTTATCTGCTAAGCAGCTTATGTAATGTAAACAAATCACGAGCTGACAGAGACGCACACAGACACACACAGCCAGAGCACAGAGCCTGCATAAGGGGATCCTGTGACATGTTCACTCAAATAATCAAACTATAACTTGTGAATTCTGTATACAAAAGAGAACACCTATTCTAAACAGCAGATTGAAAGCTTGTTCATCAGATAAAGCAGGGATCTAATAACACTACAGCTAGTTATTCTGTATACAAAAGAAAACATATTGCTACCCGGTGCCTTAAAAGACCATTCATTCTGCCTGTCATCAGATAAGAAGTGATTCACGCAAGCGCAATCGCGGCCTTTCAGCTCCTGGGTCGTGACTAGGGGAAGCTTTATGGTAACCAAGGGGGGGTTGAAAAATGCTGTAGCTCTCAGAGTTTTCACTTTTTTTAATCCCATATATTTAGAAAAGTTATTAAATACCCATTTTGGAGGTTCCCACGTCAACATTACATGGTGGCAAAACCCCTTTAAGACAACCAGAGTGCAATCATATGGTAGGTTATTCCCTTCAATCTTCTCTGTGTATGCTGTGTGCAGAATCTCCAGTGTATCCTCTGAGTTTTAGCTTTACATTGCTTTTCCTGAATTATACTTGTAGGGGCTAACAGGGAAAAACCTATCACAAGCAGTAGGCAGGGGACATAGGCTAAAGCTGCATCACATAGAAATAAACTGAGACTCTGAGGGGGGCAATTAGGAGGCAGAAGTTTCATTTCACTGATCTAGCACTGGTTATTTCCTGCATGAGACCTTTATGGCTCTTCAATTGTAAATCAGGGCTGTATAGTTGGTAAGCCAAAGCTCCAACTCTTCAATTTCCCTAACTTCGGCTCCCTCATAGACAGCGCATGTTTAAGCGATAACTTTACTGTGGTAAAATGATAACCTCAGGCTTTATCTCACCTTATGATACAATAATCAAGCTATTTAGCTAGAACATAGAATATATTTATTGGATACAACTTTAGAACACAAAATAATTTAATAAATTGTAAATATGCAGAACGCTGCAGTAAGAGGGAAAAAGAGTTTTTTAACAAAAACATACTGAATAACATTTGTGGAGTCTATGAATTTGTTCTGAGAAATAGTATTGCCTCCATCAGATCCTGCATATATGACCTCACACCTGATCTATTTTTTCCAGGCTAGAGGACGGCCTCTCTACACTAACTTGGGATGGTGGCAAAGCGGTAACCACATGGGTATCATCTCTAACAATGTCAGGGTATAAAGGAATTGCCTCAGGCATAGTCTGTTTTGATGAATGGTTGAACTCTTCTACTTCTATGAGAGCAAATAAAACATTTTGCTGAAATCTGGTCAATGTGTTCGCTATGGCAGTGGAATCTGTTCCCCTGCGATTACGCTTTGCCTGCTCCATGTCATCTAAATACTTTTCAAAATTAAACTCCTCATCTGATGATGCTAAAGATATGAGAGCAGTAGCACTGGCAAGACACAATTCCTCTTGCTCTTGGCACTGCACCAACTGGACCAATTTATTATATATTTTTGGAGTCGGTCCATTTTATAACGACTCCACCAAAATGGACACCGATTCCACTCTACAACTCTGTTGTAAATACTCAAAATAACCTCTTGGTTCCACTTTCTGGACTGCTAGAGATCAGAATGGGGTGTCTCCTGTTTGGTACTCCAGAATGAGGATATGAGACACCTACATTTTTGGAAGTTAAAGCTGTTTCACAACTATAACTAAAGAGAACAATGCACACAAATAGCCTTCTCTCCAACTCATCTCCTCCTCTTTAGAGTCTCGAACCTATCATGTATTATTATGGTAGATCTTGTGGACTTGCCATAATTATGTAAAAAATAAAGACTCCTTTGAAGAAGAAATCCAGAGATAATATAGAAACAGCTTCTACTGAATTGCTTATTTCAATTGTTTAAAATTGCTTATATAGCCCTATAGTGCCAGCCATACATTGCCCTCCGTAACTATGCCAGCCATACATTGCCCTCCGTAACTATGTCAGCCATACAGTGCCCACCATAAAAATGCCAGCCATACAGTGCCCACCATAACAGTGCCAGCCATACAGTGCCATCAATTAAATACAGGGCTGTGGAGTCAGCAAGCCGAAGCCCCGACTCCTTAATTTCCCAAACCTCCGACTCCCGACTCCCTCATACATGGCGCATGTTTAAGCGATAACTTTACTGTAGTAAAATGGTAACATCAGGCTGTTTATCACCTTATGATACAATAATCAAGCTACTTAGGTAGAACAGACACTGACAAACAAAATGTTAACAATGTTTTGATCTTTTGAACAATTGTGGGTAGAGTTGAAGAAAAAGCTGTATTTGTATCCAAGTCCAGTCTGCACCAAATTGGGAATGTGTGGAAGAGACCTGGGATCAGATTTTGGTTAAGACCTGCTTGAATCTGATCCAGAGCCCAGAAGGATTCAGGCAGTATTGAAAACAAAAAGGTGGATTTCCCAAATACTAACAAAATAATAAAAATTAACATTTTGATTTTTAGGAGAAAACAGTAACAATGCAGTTACAGGAAAGAAACTGCAGAACTAAGCAGATGCTAAATACTTGCAAGTCAAATTTATGTATAAGATAGATGACTGTATATAAAATTACAGTAGCCTCATGTACAAAGCTGTAGTGGATGGAGAGATATGGAGCCTGAAAGTCACAAGTTCGAAACATTGTTACCGTTTTGTTTGTCAGTGTAAAATATATTTATTGGATATGACTTTAGAACACAAAAACATGTAAATATGCAAAACACTGCAGGGACATTCGTGGAGTTTCTGAATTTGTTCTGAGAAATAGTATCGCCTCCATCAGATCCTACATACATGACCTCACATCTGATCTCATTATTTCCAGGCTAGAGAACAGCCTCTCTACACTAACTTGGGTTGGGGGCAAAGCAGTGACCACAGGGGCAACACCTCTAACAATGTCAGGGTATAAAGGAATTGCCTCAGCCACAGTCAGTTTTGATGAATGGTTGGACTCTTCTACTTCTTTGAAAGCAGGTGAAAAATTTTGCTGAAATGTGTTTGCCCTGGGGGGCAGAATCTTTCCCCCTGGGGCAGCGCTTTGCCTGCTCCATATCATCAATTACCCTCCTTATGTGATAAGGCTGAAGATATGGGAGCAGTAGCACTGGCCGGACCCAATTCCTCTTGCTCTTTTCACTGCATCGAACTAACTGGACCAACTTATTATATATTTTGGGAGTTGGTGTTGGTCCATTTTATGACGACTCCTGCAAAATAGGCACCGATTCCGACTCCATAGCCTTGGTTAAATACAGCTCTCAAAAGATTTATATAACTTTCTGAAGTATGAGGACAGAGCCAAAGCATGTTTGTGTCCTGATGGCTGAGCACCGCACCGAGGGGCACTGAGAGCCTCATGTTGTGAACCCCTGATATAGGCCAGAAAAATGATCCTTCATCTGTAAACCTTTAAAGTGGTTGTGTCATAAAGACAACCCCCTGTCTACACACTTTGTAAGGACATATGGAAATCATAGACAGAGTGCAACACCCTTGAAAAAAAGAGCTTCACTCTGGGACCAGGCTCGAGCCAGCCTTGTATTACGTGGATCCCAATTCATCTGAATGACCGTGTAATATTATATTTTTTCAGCAGCTGATGCAGGGAACGTGCCTTGTTGACCCCAGTAAAATCTACTATTTGTAGAGGGGGACTCAGGATAATCACCTGATCGCTTAGGCGGCCATATTTTAAAAGCGGCTGTCAAGGATAAGACAAGCCCTTTAGAAGTTGGCTGAGAGGAGGCGTGTGAATTAGAGCTGTTTACTGGTAAAATAAATTATAAAATTATTCAGTATACAGTTTAGAACTTGGAATGGAAAATACAGAGGTCTTCGGACAACAATGTTGGAAGCTACATGATCTACAACGTGATATAATTGATATAGTTCACAGAATAGGAATAAAACAAAAAAATAGATCAAATAAACCTGAAGACAGTTCGGGTTTCAAAAGAGAAGTCAAAAGAAGTCATAACCGATGGCTGAATTGGGTATACTGTTATGTCAGACATACTTCAAACTCAGCACACAAATTACGTCAGGCAAAAGGTTAACTTAGTCCATCTGGAGGCTAACATTCAAATATTACTCCTCGTACTGGTAATTATATGTCCCCATTTGAACCATATTTTACTCATTGTACTTGTGGAACTTACATTCGAAACAGCTCAATGTGCACAACAGCTGGTGCGATCTTCTCCACCACATCAGCGATAAAGTTGTACTTATATCGAGGACTGTCGGGGTCCTTCTGTCCTGTAACCGAGAGCAGTGAACAGATTGTGAGATGCACCTCATGTGTTGAGTTAGAAGGTTGAACCTGAAGAAATATTTCCTTCACCAGCCACAGTAAAGATGATATTTTGGAAACCCTAGGATTTTCTTTTATGTGGCCCACAAATTCCTTGTCCTCCATAAATACCATCTACGTCATCAACATGTGCACATAATAAAAGCTCAAAACACCTAAGGCTGAAAGAATTTTACGTTCTGTTGGGGGGTAAGAGCACGGTACAACACAAGTGCTTAAACTCTTAACCCTTAGCTCTGTCCAGTGAGTTCACCAGAACCCTAAACTATCACCTGGCATAGTAAATTAGTTCAGGTGTCTGCCTGCAATGCCAAGGGAAGGCCTTAGCACCACAGTCTTTATCCTAAATAGTACAGGAGTGAGATGGGATGGTCATTTACGTGCTACCCTAAGACCTGTAAAGCTGGAGGAGGCACCAAATTTGTAACCAAGCACGTCTAAAAGTAAGGGGAAACTCCAAGGGTGTGAAGAGTGCCCTAAATAACAGTTTTACAGGGGTTGTCTCAACTAACTAATCTAGATTCAGGAGAAATGTAGTACAACTTGTGGGCCATTCAGTTGGGAACCAATCTCTATTGTGTGCATATTCCTTAAAGGGGTTTTGCCAAGAAGTGAGTTCCTTACCCCTTATCTGCTCAGGAGAAAAGATAAACAAAGCATGCAGCGTCATAAATTGGCTGCAGGGGGGGAGAGGGAGTGGGGGCTGAGCAGCCAGGAAGCAGAAAGCAATGTTGCAATGTTTACTCAAATAATTACATTACAACAAGTGGATTCTCTATACAAAAGATACAGGATCTTTCTCCACAGTCCCTTGCAAGCTCCTTCATGTTTTCTGTCATCAGACAAGAAGTGCAAACACGCAAGCACGGCCTGATCAGCTCTTGTCAGTGTCCTGGTCGTGTCTAATGTAAACTGTCAGGAAACTAAGGGGGGACTGATCAGTGCTGTAGCTCTCACAGGCTTCACTTTTTGTAATCACATATATTTAGAAAAGTGATTAAATACCCATTTTGGAGGATCCCACGTCAACATTACATCGTGGCAAAACCCCTTTAATATGCCTTTTGTAAGATGGCGGTCTTCGGGCCTTTGCTACCTTTCAGGTAGTTTATGCTACCCTATTTGAAAACAGCATATAATAGAGGGAGAGAAGCTGAGTTCTGTGACATATAGGTTTTATGATTTGGGGCACAAGTAAAAAGCAGAGTAACTTCTAAAACAGAAAGGGTGGGGTAAGCAGGACTACAGCTCAGCTCTATCATATAACCCTATATATCACAGAGCTCAGCTTCTCTCCTCTATCATAGAACCCTATATATCACAGACCTCAGCTTCTCTCCCTCTATCATATAACCCTATACATCACAGAGCTCAGCTCCTCTATCATATAACCCTATATATCACAGAGCTCAGCTTCTCTCCCTCTATCATATAACCCTATACATCACAGAGCTCAGCTCCTCTATCATATAACCCTATATATCACAGAGCTCAGCTTCTCTCACTCTCATAAAACTCTATATATCACAGAGCTCAGCTTCTCTCCCTCTATCATATAACCTTATAAATCACAGAGCTCAGCTTCTCCCCTCATCATAACCCTATAATCACGAGCTCAGCTTCTCTCTTTTATCATATAACTATATATCACAGAGCTCAGCTTCTCTCCTCTATATATAACCTATATATCACAGACTCAGTTTCTCTCCTTTTATCATATAAACCTATATACAACAGGCTCAGCTTCTCTATCATATAACCCTATAATCACAGAGCTCAGCTTCTTTCTTCTATCATATAACCCCATATAAACACAGAGCTCAGCTTCTCTCCATCTATCATATAACCCATATATCACAAGCTCGCCCTCTCCCTCTATCATATAACCCTATATACCAAGCTCAGCTCCTCTCCCTCTATCATATAACCCTTATCACAGAGCTCAGCGCTTCCTCTATTATATAACCCCCATTATCACAAAGCTCAGCTTTTTCTCCTCTATATATAACCTATATTCACAGAGCTCAGCTCCTCTCCCTCTATCATATAACCCTATATCACAGAGCTCCGCTTCTCTCCCTCTTATCATATAACCCTATATTCCCCAAAAGCTCAGCTTCTCCCTCTATCATATAACCCTATATATCACAGAGCTCAGCTCCTCTCCTCTATTATATAACCCTATATACAAGAGCTAAGCTCCTCTCCCTCTATCATATAACTCTATATATCACACAGCTCAGCTTCTCTCCCTCTCATATAACTCTATATATCACAGAGCTCAGCTTCTCTCCTCTATCACATCCTGCTCTCAGATAGGGCAGCATAAACCACCTGACTATCAGTGCTGCCTACGATAGGTCATTTACATTTGTTCTTAGTAAATGAGTGTTGCTAATCTTTTCAAGTTGCCTATATAGCCATGAATATACTGGCCATCCTACGGTGATATAGCGGTCAGTTTCATATAATCTTAGGTCTATGAAGACAAGCCCTTGGTTTATTATCAATGACCATCTGTTTGTAATATTTTTGTCACTGGTTATTGGAATACTTGCACAATTTAACTAAGACAACTTCCACTGGGAATCATTATCCTGGTATGAATGTATCTTTCATGTGTTGTGCTGTTCCTCAAACATGTCAATAGGAAATATTATAGTCCTGAATGTAAATAATGAAAGCAGGTTGAGATCATACACTTGTGTTAGGCCTGGTTCACATCTGCGTCAGAGGTTCCGTTTGGAGCCTCCGTGGCAGATTCCATCAAAAATGATGGAAAAAATATTTTTCCATTACAACGACAGACACTGCAACAAATACACGATGGACCCCACTGTGGTCAATGAGGTCCGTTGGGCAGTGTCGATGTCCATTGTGAAACTGACCTGGCTTCACCTTTACAATGGAGGCTCCAAATAGAACCTCTGACACATGTGAAGCAGCTCAGCAAGAAACACTAGACAGGGAGTAAGACTAAGAAATCTGATTATACACAATTGTTTGCAAAATTTGTAAATCAAGATTATTTGCAAAATTGCAAAAGTTCTTTAGATGCATTAGAGCAATAAAAAATTGATTGCAAAGGTGAACATACAACATACCGTTAAAGCTTTAGTTACATAAACCTGGACCACCGTAGGTAAATAATATGTAAAACCTTACAAGAGAAGGGGATTTACATTGCACTTATAGATGACAACAAATATAACCAGCATGTCAGCTCAACAGTGTCACCTGGTTCTATAGACTCCAGGCCGGCACAGAAGTGGCACACGCACAGTATCACTTCATGAATTAGCAGGTTTGGCATTTTGAGATCTACACTGTTCTCTTAACATTCAATATTAGTTGCTTCCGGTATCACCATTGTATATTGAGACCATAACTCTATGAAAAACTGGTGATTGGTTCTGAGGCCCCAAATGTGACCCAAAATATTGCAAAATGAAGATGAAAGAAATGAACCAGATACAAATGCAGAAACTGCAAGTTCTTACATCAGAAAGAGCTGCTGGAAGCTGGAAATTCCTTTCTATTTTGAGGATAGGAGCTTCTTTGGGTGATGTAAATTATACACATTGGTCCATATTTACTATTAGGCCTCGTTCACACGCTTAGTTCTGGCCGATTGGAGCCGTTACTCCCCCATTGCGCTTCATACGGCCCCAATCCGTCCCTGTCATTTACTAATCCACGCGGCTCATATAAACAGTTAATTCCGTCGCTCCATTCCCCGCTCCAAATCCGCCGCGGGAGAAAGTACATCACATTATTACGGCGCGCCCACGCTCCGGTCCCGCCCCTTATTCACTGGATTTGTGAGTCAAATACGCTCACAAATCCTCGGGAAATACTGTGTGAACACGGCCTTATAGATGTGGCAAAAACTGTCCTAAAGTGCACCAAAAGTTGATGTATTTTTGGTGCAGCATGTCACAGACACTTAAGACACTTTTTTCAATCTCTCCTGTAAAAGTGGCGTGCTTGCTGAAAGACGTGGCTTTTGCTAAAGACATGGCCAGTTTGGACCAAAAATGCCTCAAACTAAAAAGGAAGCCAAATAACATTTGTCTAAAAAAAAAACCTGCTAGACAAATCTCAGAATGCCCTGGATTTATCAAACAATATGGAGCCACTTTGATGAATCTGGCACATTTTAAGACTGCCTAGGTGTACAAGTTTTAGGAAGCAATAGTAAATGTGGACCATTGTACCAGAAAAAAGATCAATGCAGAACATTTCATACTCACGCATCGGCCACCTCCACTAATACATGTAGAGCAGTACAGATATGTTAGTACCGCACTTACGGTAGAAGCGCTATAGACCACCAATCACTGCATCACCTCACTAATACAGGTAAACAGTACAATATTAGTACGCTCTGTACTGTAAGAGGTTACTAAAACCCAATCACTGCATAGCTCCTCACTAATCATTAAGAGTAAGTACAAAATTAGTACCCACGTACTGTAGAGAGGCCTATAGACCACCATTCAGCTGCATGACCTCACTAAAACATGTAAGGAGACAGTACAACATTATACTGCGCTTACGGTAGAAGGTCTACTAGACCAATCACTGCCATGCACCTCATTAATACATTAAGAAGCAAGTACAGACCATTTAGACCACACTGTACTGAGTAGAAAGTCGCTACTAGACCACCAATCACTGCATGCACCTCACTAATACATTAACAGCAGTCTGGGGGGACAATTAATACCCACTGTAAAACTGTAAGAGCGCTACTAACTACCAATCACAGCATGCACTTCACTAAATAAATTAAACATACAGAAAGTGATACCGCACTATACCTGAACAGCGCTTCTAGACCAATCACTCATGCTCCTCACTAATACATGTAAACATACAGACATTAGTTCCACACCGTACTGTAGAGAGCACAAAAAGTTCCCCCAATCACTGCACGCTCACCAGATGTAGAGGAGTCTATTTCAAGATAAAATGTTCCAAGAACGACCATGGTGAAAACAGTGCATCCTAAGACCATTGTGACTTCAGGGATCCCTGTACATGAAGTGACACCCTCTGTGACAGTCACCCAGCTTTCCTGCAAACAATATAAGCTGAAAGAGCTGAATAGAACTTCCAAGAACGAGAGAATAAAGCAGCTGAGGGCAGCCTTACCTTGCTGACAGTCTCCCCTCTGGATGGGGATGATGGCTGCAGAGCCCTGGCTCTGTACTGCTTTACTCTCTGCCTGCAGCCGGCACAGGCTTCTGTAAGTCTTGCCATCACTTCCACACACAGGCTGGGGTGACGGGCACTGGCAGGTCCGGGCACCCCCTGCTGCACTCTTCACACATTTTCAGCCAGAGCGCAGAATGATCACAGCTCCTTCCGCCTCAATGTTTCCCCTTCATCAGCAGCGCACACTGTGCAGCAGCCGCAGCGCAGTGCAGTCTCTCCAAACGGACAGTTTGTGGGCGCTGGTGGGCACGAGGATGGGTCACAGCGTGACGGGCACCGATGTGATGGGAGCAAAGCCCACAGATCCTCCGCCCCACTAAAACACAGCAGCACTAGTCCACACATGTATAAGATAACACTACACTAAAGGAGCGCACAGAGATTCCCAACCTAGAAGGAGGACAAAGACTCATGCAGACAGATCTGCAAAAAACAGCAACTATTCCGGGTGACCGTTACTATTACTCTACTGAGACCTACACTGTATGCACATTTATCTAATAGGAGGCCCCTCTGGTACTGTCCACACTCTGTGCACAACCAGTTCATAGTATCCACACTTTATAGTACTATCCTCATGTCCTGCACACTCCATTAGTAGAATTCTCACATCATGCACACTCCATTAGTAGGATCCTCACATCATGCACACTCCATTAGTAGATCCTCCACATCATGCACACTCCAGTAGTAGAATTCTCACGATCATGCACACTCCATAGAAGTAATCCTCCATCCTGCACACTCATCATAGTAAATTCTCACACAGCACACTCCATTAGTATTATCCTCACATCATGCACACTCCATTAGAATGCTCCTCACATCCTGCACACTCCATTAGTTTTATCCTCACATCCTGCACACTCCATTAGAAAGGTCCTCACATCATGCACACTCCATTAGTATTATCCTCACATCATGCACACTCCATTAGTAGAATTCTCACATCATGCACACTCCATTAGAAAGGTCCTCACATTATGCACACTCCATTAAAAGTCCCTCACATCACACACTCCATTAAGGACGCCTCACATTATTCACACTCCATTAGAAAGTCCTCACATCATGCACCTCCATTATAGGACTCTCACATCATGCAGCAACTCCATTAGTAGGTTCCTCACATCATGCTCACTCCATTATATAATCCCTCACATCATGCACACTCCCATTGTAGTTCCTCACATCATGCACACTCATTATTTTTCCTCACATCATGCACACTCCATAAGTATTAACCTCACTCACAGCCACAACCCATAGTATATCCTCACATCAGCACACTCCAATATTAGTTCCTCACCATCATCACACTCCCATTAGAGCCCTCACATCATGCACACTCAATATAGAATTTCACATCATGCCCACTCCATTAGAGATCCTCACATCATGCACAATCCATTAGATTATCGCTCACATCATGCACTACTCCATAGATTAGTCCTCACACATGCACACTCCATTAAAAGGTCCTCACATCATGACACTCCATTAAAAAGTCCTCACATCCATCACAATCTCCATAGTGGATCCTCACATCTGCACACTCCATTAGTAGCTCCTCACAACATGCAACACTCCATAGTAGATCCTCACATCATGCACACTACATTAGTATTATTCTCACATCATGCACACTCCATTAGTATATCCTCAACCATCATCACACCCATTAGAAAGTCCCTCACATCATCACACTCCATTAAGTCCTCACATCGAGCAACTCCATTAGGAGGACCTCACTCTTACACTCCATATAGCTCCTAACATAATGCACACTCCATTAGTATTATCCTCACATCATGCACACTTCATTAGTAGGATCCTCACATCATGCACACTCCATTAGTATTATCCTCACATCATGCACACTTCATTATTAGGATCCGCACATCATGCACACTCCATTAGATGGATCCTCACATCATGCACACTCCATTATATTATCCGCACAGCCTGCACACTCATTTTTATTATCCTCACAGCCTCACCTCCATAGTATATCCTCACATCACGCACACTCCATTAGAAGTATCCTCACATCCATGTAACACACATTTGGAGCTCCTCCTAACATCACAACTCCATTATATAATCCACACAATCATGCACAACTCCATTAGGAGTTTCCTCACATCATCACACTCCATTAGTAGTTCCTCACATCATGCACAGCTTCCCATATAGTTCCACACATCATGCACACTTCCATTAATATTTCCTCACATCAATCAACACTCCATTAGTAGGTTCCTCACATCATGCACACTCCATTAGTAGGATCCTCACATCATGCACACTCCATTAGTAGGATCCTCACATCATGCACACTCCATTAGTAGGATCCTCACATCATGCACACTCCATTAGTAGGATCCTCACATCATGCACACTCCATTAGTATTATCCTCACATCATGCACACTCCATTAGTAGGATCCTCACATCATGCACACTCCATTAGTATTATCCTCACATCATGCACACTCCATTAGAATGATCCTCACATCATGCACACTCCATTAGTATTATCCTCACATCATGCACACTCCATTAGTATTATCCTCACATCATGCACACTCCATTAGTAGGATCCTCACATCATGCACACTCCATTAGTAGGATCCTCACATCATGCACACTCCATTAGAGGGATCCTCACATCATGCACACTCCATTAGTAGGTTCCTCACATCATGCACACTCCATTAGTATTATCCTCACATCATGCACACTCCATTAGTAGGTTCCTCACATCATGCACACTCCATTAGTATTATCCTCACATCATGCACACTCCACTAGAGGAATCTCACATCATGCACACTCCATTAGTATTATCCTCACATCATGCACACTCCATTAGTATTATCCTCACATCATGCACACTCCATTAGTATTATCCTCACATCATGCACACTCCATTAGTAGGATCCTCACATCATGCACACTCCATTAGAAGGATCCTCACATCATGCACACTCCATTAGTATTATCCTCACATCATGCACACTCCATTAGTAGGTTCCTCACATCATGCACACTCCATTAGTAGGTTCCTCACATCATGCACACTCCATTAGTAGGTTCCTCACATCATGCACACTCCATTAGAAGGATCCTCACATCATGCACACTCCATTAGAGGGATCCTCACATCATGCACACTCCATTAGAGGGATCCTCACATCATGCACACTCCATTAGTAGGATCCTCACATCATGCACACTCCATTAGTATTATCCTCACATCATGCACACTCCATTAGTATTATCCTCACATCATGCACACTCCATTAGTATTATCCTCACATCATGCACACTCCATTAGTCTCACCTCACATCATGCACACTCCATTAGAGGATCCCTCTCATCATGCACACTCCATTAGTAGGTTCCTCACATCATGCACACTCCATTAGTATTATCCTCACATCATGCACACTCCATTAGTAGGCTCCTCACATCATGCACACTCCATTAGAGGGATCCTCACATCATGCACACTCCATTAGTATTATCCTCACATCATGCACACTCCATTAGTAGGATCCTCACATCATGCACACTCCATTAGTATTATCCTCACATCATGCACACTCCATTAGTATTATCCTCACATCATGCACACTCCATTAGTATTATCCTCACATCAGCCCACTCCATAGAATTTCCTCACATCATGCACACTCCATTAGTATTACCCTTACATCATGCACACTCCATTAGAGGGATCCTCACATCATGCACACTCCATTAGAGGGATCCTCACATCATGCACACTCCATTAGTATTATCCTCACATCATGCACACTCCATTAGTATTATCCTCACATCATGCACACTCCATTAGAGGGATCCTCACATCATGCACACTCCATTAGAGGGATCCTCACATCATGCACACTCCATTAGTATTATCCTCACATCATGCACACTCCATTAGTATTATCCTCACATCATGCACACTCCATTAGTATTATCCTCACATCATGCTGTGCAGTTGATTGATGCCCACTGTCCCCCGCTTGTCTCCTCAGTACTAGTATCATACACTTCCAGCATAGCCCCAGTCACCGCACGTACCCAGCTGCTCGTCACCGGTGTATCCAGAAGCAGAGCCCCGGGAGATGCTGCAGCCCGTTATCTGCCGGTGCCCAGGGTCTCGGCTGTGTCGCTCGTCAGCCCGGCCCGGCTCTGTCTCCACAGCCCCTGATTCAGCTTCTTTTATCTGGAAAAGCCCCAAAACAGAGAATTACTCCACCCCCGCACCTCATGTGAGAGGGCAGCCCGCCAGAGCACGGCGCAGAGCACACCGGGCGCACACTGGGCAGGACACAGCACCGGGGACATACAGCGCAGCGTACACCAGTCACCACACACAGCACAGGGGACACACAGCACAGCACAGAGTACACCAGTCACCACACACAGCGCAGAGTACACCAGTCACCACACACAGCACAGCGCAGAGTACACCAGTCACCACACACAGCGCAGAGTACACCAGTCACCACACACAGCACAGCGCAGAGTACACCAGTCACCACACACAGCGCAGAGTACACCAGTCACCACACACAGCGCAGAGTACACCAGTCACCACACACAGCACAGCACACCAGTCACCACACACAGCACAGCGCAGAGTACACCAGTCACCACACACAGCGCAGAGTACACCAGTCACCACACACAGCACCGGGGACATACAGCGCAGCGTACACCAGTCACCACACACAGCACAGCACAGAGTACACCAGTCACCACACACAGTACAGCACAGAGTACACCAGTCACCACACACAGCACAGAGTACACCAGTCACCACACACAGCACAGAGTACACCAGTCACCACACACAGCACCGGGGACATGCAGCGCAGAGTACACCAGTCACCACACACAGCACAGAGTACACCAGTCACCACACACAGCACAGCAGAGAGTACACCAGTCACCACACACAGCGCAGAGTACACATCACACAACAGCACTGAGTACACCATTCACACACACACACCGGGGACATACAGCACAGAGCACACCAGTCACCACACACAGCGCAGAGTACACCAGTCACCACACACAGCACCGGGGACATACAGCACAGAGCACACCAGTCACCACACACAGCACCGGGGACACACAGCGCAGAGTACACCAGTCACCACACACAGCACCGGGGACATACAGCACAGAGCACACCAGTCACCACACACAGCACAGAGCACACCAGTCACCACACACAGCACAGCACAGAGTACACCAGTCACCACACACAGCACAGCACAGAGCACACCAGTCACCACACACAGCACAGCGCAGCGTACACCAGTCACCACACACAGCACAGCGCAGAGTACACCAGTCACCACACACAGCACAGCGCAGAGTACACCAGTCACCACACACAGCACAGCGCAGCGTACACCAGTCACCACATGCAGCGTAGAGTACACCAGTCACCACACACAGCACAGCGCAGAGTACACCAGTCACCACACACAGCATCGGGGACATACAGCACAGAGCACACCAGTCACCACACACAGCACAGCACAGAGTACACCAGTCACCACAAACAGCGCAGAGAACACAGTTCCTTTTTCGTCACCACACACAGCAGCGTACACCAGTCACCACACACAGCACAGCGCAGAGTACACCAGTCACCACACACAGCGCAGAGTACACCAGTCACCACACACAGCACCGGGGACATACAGCGCAGAGTACACCAGTCACCACACACAGCACAGCGCAGAGTACACCAGTCACCACACACAGCACAGCGCAGAGTACACCAGTCACCACACACAGCACAGCGCAGAGTACACCAGTCACCACACACAGCGCAGAGTACACCAGTCACCACACACAGCACAGCGCAGAGTACACCAGTCACCACACACAGCACCGGGGACATACAGCGCAGAGTACACCAGTCACCACACACAGCGCAGAGTACACCAGTCACCACACACAGCATCGGGGACATACAGCACAGAGCACACCAGTCACCACACACAGCACAGCGCAGAGTACACCAGTCACCACACACAGCACAGCGCAGAGTACACCAGTCACCACACACAGCACAGCGCAGAGTACACCAGTCACCACATGCAGCGCAGAGCACACCAGTCACCACACACAGCACAGCGTAGAGTACACCAGTCACCACACACAGCACAGCGCAGAGTACACCAGTCACCACACACAGCGCAGAGTACACCAGTCTCCACACACAGCACCGAGACATACAGCCCAGAGCACACCAGTCACCACACACAGCACCGGGGACATACAGCACAGAGCACACCAGTCACCACACACAGCACAGCCTCAAAGTAACACAGCGTCATCCACACACAGCGCAGCGCAGAGTACACCAGTCACCACACACAGCACAGCGCAGAGTACACCAGTCACCACACACAGCACAGCGCAGAGTACACCAGTCACCACACACAGCACTGGGGACATACAGCGCAGAGTACACCAGTCACCACACACAGCACAGCGTAGAGTACACCAGTCACCACACACAGCATCGGGGACATACAGCGCAGAGTCACCAGTCACCGCACACAGCACAGCGCAAGTACACAGTCACCATACACGCACCGGACATGCAGCGCAGAGTACACCAGTCACCACACACAGCACAGCGCAGAGTACACCAGTCACCACACACAGCACAGCGCAGAGTACACCAGTCACCACACACAGCACAGCGCAGAGTACACCAGTCACCACACACAGCACAGAGTACACCAGTCACCACACACAGCACCGAGGACATACAGCACAGAGCACACCAGTCACCACACACAGCACAGCGCAGAGTACACCAGTCACCACACACAGCACAGAGTACACCAGTCACCACACACAGCACCGGGGACATACAGCGCAGAGTACACCAGTCACCACACACAGCACAGCGCAGAGTACACCAGTCACCACACACAGCACCGGGGACATACAGCACAGAGCACACCAGTCACCACACACAGCGCAGAGTACACCAGTCACCACACACAGCACAGCGCAGAGTACACCAGTCACCACACACAGCACAGCGCAGAGTACACCAGTCACCACACACAGCACCGGGGACATACAGCGCAGAGTACACCAGTCACCACACACAGCACCGGGGACATACAGCGCAGAGTACACCAGTCACCACACACAGCACAGCGCAGAGTACACCAGTCACCACACACAGCACCGGGGACATACAGCGCAGAGTACACCAGTCACCACACACAGCACCAGCGCAAGTACACCAGTCTCCTCACTCAGCACCGGACTACAGCGCAGAGTACACCAGTCACCACACACAGCGCAGAGTACACCAGTCACCACACACAGCGCAGAGTACACCAGTCACCACACACAGCGCAGAGTACACCAGTCACCACACACAGCACCGGGGACATACAGCACAGAGTACACCAGTCACCACACACAGCACCGGGGACACACAGCGCAGAGTACACCAGTCACCACACACAGCACCGGGGACATACAGCGCAGAGTACACCAGTCACCACACACAGCACAGCGCAGAGTACACCAGTCACCACACACAGCACCGGGGACATACAGCACAGAGCACACCAGTCACCACACACAGCACCGGGGACATGCAGCGCAGCACAGAGTACACCAGTCATCACACACAGCACCGGGGACATACAGCGTAGAGCACACCAGTCACCACACACAGCACAGCGCAGAGAACACCAGTCACCAAACACAGCACAGGGGACAAACGGCACAGAGCACACCATCACCACCACACAGCACCGGGGACATACAGCCAAGAGTACTACCAGTCACCATACACAGAACCGTGGACATACAGCGCAGAGTACACCAGTCACCACACACAGCACAGCGCAGAGTACACCAGTCACCACACACAGCGCAGAGTACACCAGTCACCACACACAGCACAGCACAGAGCACACCAGTCACCACACACAGCACAGCGCAGAGTACACCAGTCACCACACACAGCGCAGAGTACACCAGTCTCCAAACACAGCGCCGGGGACACACAGCGCAGAGTACACCAGTCACCACACACAGCACAGCGCAGAGGACACCTCTCCACATCACAGCGCAAGAGTACAGCCAGTCAACCACCACACAGCATCTGCGCAGAGTACACCAGTCACCCCACACAGCGCAGAGTACAACCAGGCACCACACACACACAGCGCAGAGTACACCAGTCCACCACACACGAGCGAGCAGAGTTCACCAAGTCACCACACACAGCCGCAGAGGTACACCAGTCACGCATAGACAGCACCGGGACATACAGGCGCAGAGTACACTGCTGCCACACTCAGCACAGCGCAGTGTACACCAGTCACCACACACAGCACAAGCGCAGAGTAACACAAGTCACCACACACTGCACAGCTCAGAGTTACACCATTCACCACACACAGCACAGGGGACACACAGCGCAGAGTACACCAGTCACCACACACAGCACCGGGGACATACAGCGCAGAGTACACCAGTCACCACACACAGCACCGGGGACATACAGCACAGAGTACACCAGTCACCACACACAGCACAGCGCAGAGTACACCAGTCACCACACACAGCACCGGGGACATGCAGCGCAGAGTACACCAGTCACCACACACAGCACAGCGCAGAGTACACCAGTCACCACACACAGCCACCGGGGACATACTGCCAGAGCACACTAGGAGTCCACCACACACAGCACCGGGGACATGCAGCGCAGCACAGAGTACACCAGTCACCACACACAGCACCGGGGACATACAGCGTAGAGCACACCAGTCACCACACACAGCACAGCCGCAGTGTACACCCAGTCAACCACACCAGCGCAGAGTACACCAGTCACCACACACAGCACCCGGGACACACAGCACAGAGCACACCAGTCACCACACACAGCACCGGGGACACACAGCGCAGAGTCCACCAGTCACCACACACAGCACCGGGGACATGCAGCGCAGAGTACACCAGTCACCACACACAGCACAGCGCAGAGTACACCAGTCACCACACACAGCGCAGAGTACACCAGTCACCACACACAGCACCGGGGACATGCAGCGCAGCACAGAGTACACCAGTCACCACACACAGCACAGCGCAGAGTACACCAGGCCACATCACACAGGCACAGCGCAGAGTACTCAGTCCACCACACACAGCACTGGAGACATACAGCACAGCACAGAGTACACCTTCACCCTTGGGGGGGGGGGGGGGGGGGTGTGTGGATTATTGGGGGGGGGGGGGGATTGGGGGTTATATATATTATTATTTTATATATATATATTTTAGGGGGGGGGGGGGGGTGGGGGGGGGGGGGGGGGGGGGGGGGGGGGGGGGGGGGGTGGGTTTTGGGGGGGGGGGGGGGGGGGGGGGGGGGGGGGGGGGGGGGGGGGGGGGGGGTTTTTGTGGGGGGGGGGGGGGGGGGGGTTGGTTGGGGGGGGGGGGTTGGGGGGGGGGGGGGGGGGGGGGTGGTTTAATGTATAATATGTAATATTGAATTATGTAGAATTTTTTGGGTTTGAGAGATTGTGTTATTTGTGGTAGGGGTGATAGTTGGGTAGTGGGGGATGTATTTAGGTTAGAGTGATGGGAGAGTGAGGGTTTAAAGATTTAGGTTAGGGGTGGTTGAGTTAGAGGTTAAGATGATTATAGTGGGTTTTAAGGTGAGATGTTAAGATGATGGTAAAGGGGAGGAGTTTGTGTTGTTAGAAAGGGATGATGATTGAGGAGTGAATGTGTAAGTATGTGTGGTTTGTGTGGTTGTGGTATGGTTTTGTTGGTGGGGTGGTTGTGTGAAGGTTATTTATTGATGGGTTAGGTGGTTTGACGGATGAGATGGGTTGTTGTGAAGGTATTATGTGGTTTGGAGGGTGGGTTTGTTTTGGTCTGGGGGAGTGGGGTGTAAGGGTGGATGTGGAAATTGGTTGTGATGTGGTTGTGGGTTTTTGGAGTGGGTTGTGTGTTTGTGATGGGGAGGGGTGGGGGTGTAAGTGGAGAGGTGGGATGTAGTGGTGGATAGAAGGTGATTGTAATTGCACACACAACACCGGGACATACAGCCAGAGACACCACCCACACACAGCACAGCGAAGACACCATCACCACACACAGCAACCGGGACATAAGCACAGAGTACACCCTCACCACACACAGCGCAGATTAAAAACCAGTCACCACACACAGCACAGCGCAGATTTCACCAGTCACCACACCAGAAAAGCGGGGAGATACACCATTTACCACACACACACCGGGACAAAACACACAGAGTACAAACCCTTTACCACACACGCACCCCCGGGGCACACAGCACAGAGTACCCCCATCCCCCACACACAGCACCGGGGACAAACAGCGCAGAGTACACCAGTCACCACACACAGCACTGGGGACATACAACAAGTAACACCAGTCCCCAAACCAAACACCGGGGCCCCACACCACCCCAATACACCATCCCCCCACACACCACCGGGGGCACACAGCACCGGGGCCACAGCCAGAATACCCAGCTTCAACACAAAAGCAAAAGCGCAGAGTTAGCGCAAAGTACACCAAATTTACCACACCAGCACCGGGGGCATACACGCAGAGTACAAACCCTCACCACACACGGGGCAGAGTACACCAGTCCCCCACAAAACAGCAAAAAGCCCCAGAGGACAAAACCCTCACCACACAAAAGCACAGCGCAGAAAAACACCATCCCCCACACACCCGACCGGGACATGGCCCGCCCCAGAGTACACCCTCACCCAAAAACCCAAAAAGCACTCGCGCAATACACCAGTCACCACACACAGACCCCGGGGACATAAAGGGGCAGCGTACACCATTTACCACACACAGCACAGTCAAGACAAAACCAAACACCCCACACACACCCGGGGAAAATAAAACGCAGATACACCAACACCACACACAGGGACAGGTACATACAGGGGCCCGAGTAAAACCCAGTCCCCCACACCAGCACAACCCCCAGATAAAAGCCAGAGTACACCCCCCCACACACAGCGCAGATACAAACCCCTTCCCCACAACACACCGGACATACAGACAGAGTACAAACCAAACCCCACAAAAAAGCCAAAAAGGGAGAGGGAAAACCAGTTCCCCCCCACAAAAAGCACCGGGGGCATACAGGGCAGAGGGAAAAACCAGTCAAACCCCACACAGCACCGGAAAAATAACAAGCACCCGAAACAACCATCCCCCCACACACAGACAGCACAAAAGTACAAAAAGCTCAAACACCCCCAAACACCTTAAAAACACAAAACAGCGGGGGACATAAAATACAGCCCCCCAAAAACATCCCGGGGGGACGCAGTAAGCGCATTTGTAAAATTCTCCCCCACACAGCACACATTACAGCACTGCATATACAAAAAGCAGAGGGTAAACCCGTAAAGCAGGGGGTACACGGCCCCCACAACACAAAGGATATAGCATCGGGGACATACAAACCCCACATATTAAAAGCAGGGGTTAAAACCCTAAAAGCGCAGAGCACACTGCCCCAAAAACACAGCATACACTACAGCACCGGGTACATACAGCACAACATACATTATAGTAGGGGGTACACATTACAGAGCAGAGTATACAGCACAAAGTACACTACAGCACCAGGTACAAAAAAGAAAGCATACATTCACCCTGGAAACACAGTACAAGGGGCAAGTAAACTGGGCTACCCGCACAGGATACAACCGGGTACATACAAACGCACATATTTCCGAAGGGTACCAGTAAGCTCAAGCACACTGCTCCACACACAGCACACATTACAGCACTGCATTTTTGGGCATGCCCACAGCAGAAGGGTAAACCCGTAAAAGCAACCCGATAAACCCGCTTTCCCCACACCACAGCATACACTACACCCAAAATACATACAGCACAGCATACACTAAAACATTTCATATATTACACAGGGGGGGACCCGTACAAACAGAGCACCCCCCCCCCTTTTTCCCCACACAGCACAGGGGACAAATAATGGGCCCCGGGACATACAGCATAACAAAAATTATAACAAGGGGGGACTCAAATACAAAACAAGTATACTCTCCCCGCACCACAAGGGGACACTACAGCACCAGGTACAAAAAGGAAAGCATACATTACATCCCTGGGTACACAGTACAGCGCAGAGTACACTGGTCCACAGACAGCACGGGATATAGCATCGGGTACATACAGAACAGCACATATTACAGCAGGGGATACACAGTACAGCGCAGAGCACACTGCTCTACACAGCACAGCATACACTACAGCACCGGGTACATACAGCACAACATAGAATACACCAGTCACCACACACAGCACAGGATAAGCTACAACATTGGGTACATACAGCACAGCCTACACTACAGCACTGGGTACATAGTACAGTGCAGAGTACACCAGTCAATACACACATCACATCATACCATACACAGCGCAGTGTACATTACCGCACTGGGTGCAGCATATACACTGAACCTTCCCTACCTCCTACACCAAAGCCACAATTTACATGCTGGGCCTAGATTATAGCAATAGACAGTCCCTGAATGGAAAATACAGCAGTGATCAGACCCATCATAGGAAGGGTCCTCCCAGTGACTCGCAGATGATATGTTATGTGATTATAGATGTTCCTTTTCTCCACCTGGCCCAGACCACCATGACACTTCTTCCAGCTCTCCAGACATTCTAGGTTCCTCACTTCCATCATCCCGTTTCTAAGCTGAATTACACTCAGGTTGGAGTGAAATAATGTCTCCTCTACATCCCCACCTCCATGTAACCTGTCCCGCCATGCCACGACGCATCAGTCATCGGGCCATTTACCCCCTTCCTGCCCATATACATTGGGGCACACTGATCATTAGGCTATGTTCACACGGCTTAACTGTGGGCGTACACTACGGTACGCAATTACGGCAGGTGTTCGGGAGTCGCGCTGATCGGCGCGTCCTCCTGCGGCACATGGGGGGGGACAGTGGTCCCCTGGCCCCATAGACAGTCATTGCTCGCCGTGCGTAAGCCCTGTGAATAAATGACATGTCACTTATCTCCCTGCACGTACAATATGATCGCATTGTATACGCGGGGAGAGGAGGCATAATCCATAGTTCTCTATGAGAACTGTGGATTACCGTAATGATTGGGCGCTATTTCGCTCGTATTAGAGCGCAGTACCTCTCAATACATGCGAAATGCGTCCCAAAATAAGCCGTGTGAACATAGCCTTAGTGTCTAACTGTAAGACAGTTTTAAGTTAGATGACACGACACAAGCCTACACAGCAATGATCCAAAGCTGCAGAACAGGCAAACCCTCTAGAGCACAAGCAACAAAATACCAGAATGAGAGGGGAAAAAAGTCCTAAAATAGAAGTTTTATCAATAAATAACCTAAAAGGTAAAAGGGAAGACAATGTCACTGTCTCAATCAAAATACAAAACACGGGTATGAGAGAAGAGGTATCAGGGACCAGATAAAGAATGACCCTATAAGGCCCTAGAAAGCTACACAGACCCTCACCTAGAGGTAAACAGGGTAGTCACCCCGATAAGTTAGACCAGACAGTCTTACAATGCGCCACATGTATCATTGTGTTGATAAATCTGGTGCAGGTTAGAACTGTCTAGTCTAAGTTTGTACCATCTTTAAGTTGGCTTTACATCAAAAAACGCAAAAATTCGGGGCGCATTTTTGTTGGGGTTTTAAATCACCCCCCTTTCTCGTGAAACCACACCCACTTTTGCAGAGGCCCACACCCATTTGCAACGGGGCCAAATTCTGAAACTGTCTAAAACACATGTGGCATAAAGCATGCAAGACGTTATTTTTAGCGCAAACTGTGCCAGAATTTTGGTGCATCTGCCTTGATACATGTGCCCCACTTTCTTTAGTACAAACGGTTAGAACATTACAGCACTTTTTTCACACTCGGTTATTCTACTAATTATTTCGACTTTTTGCATGATATGTCAAGCTCTGTTTTTTGTGGAATTTTGTAGTTTTGTAATTTTTGTCACTTTTCCCTTGCGACATTTATAATAGGAATCAACTTTTGGGAAAAAAAAGGGGGGGGGCTAAAAGTTGTGGTTTGCGCGTTGTTTTTTTATTAATTTTTTTATTTTTTTGGATCTTATTTTTACTATTTTTCCCATTTTTAAATATATAATTTTTTTTGCTGATTTCCCCTGTAAGGGAGAGAAATTAACCCAATCAGGGGGATTTACAGCCCCCATACAACTGCAGAGCGATCGGGGCGAAAACTATGTTCACACGCTAAGTTTTGGGGGCCGGGATTTCGGGCCGAATTACGTGCCAAGTGCGCAATTACGGGCTAAAACAGCCCATTATTACTAATTCACGTTTCTAGAGAACTAGGATTACGTTTCCCTCCCGCCCGGGGAATCCCCGCGGGGGAGAAAATTTACATGTAATTTCTAGCGGATAACCTCTGGCAATTTAAGTCTATGGGGCCCGAAGTGCCCGGGCCCCCTGCTCTTCCCCCCCTCCCCCCCCCCCGGCACACGGCGTAATTGGGGGAAAAAACGCCCTGCAAAACCCGTGTGAACATACCTTTTAACACAGCACTTTTGATTACCGAGCCCCAGAGAGACCGAAAAGCAGTAAAGCCTGGAGGCTTCCCGCTCATCTGTATATACACCACTTAAAAACGCTTATATTTAAAAAGAAGAAAAGGGAATAATAAACTGTTCCTGTCTTCTCCAACGAAAGCCTGACTGCCGCCGGCAGCTGCCTCTCACCTTCTCTAGTCACAGCGACGAACCATGAATCATTGTACATAAACTATCATTTCCCCTAATATATGATGTCGTATTGATGGGACCCGGGGGTCTTTTTCCTTAGCTATTTTACACGGCGTAATTGCGGCGCGTACAGTACAGGCGCAATTACACCGGGTGATTTGGGAGTCACGCTGATCAGCACGTACACCCGCAGCGCCAGGGGGACCAGCAATCCGCCAGCCCCATAGACATTCACTACTCGCGGCGCATATTCACCGCAAGTAATTAACATGTCACTTATCTCCCCGCGTGTACATTATGATCGCATTGTACGAGCGGGGAGAGGAGGCGTAATCCATAGTTCTCTATGAGAACTATGGATTACCGTAATTTTGGCGCGCATCTCGCCCGTATTAGAGCACAAATACAACGCGAAATGTGCACCAAATTAGCCCATGTGAACATACCTTTAGGCTTCTAGTATGACTGCATTAAGAAGTCTAGTTCAGTTAGTAATGACTATATATGATGGGGGGCATGGACAATTAAAGGGGTTGTCTCACTACATTGATTCATCTTACCTCAGTCCTGTTTTCTTGGTTTCATTTTGAATTCAGGGGTGTGTTTACTGGCTTCTACTAGGCTGCAGTAGAAGTCAGGTCTGTAGCTATAGCAACCAGTGTTGACAGCAGGGGCGTTGCTAGGGTCCTAAAACATCCGGGGCTCGGGCCCTTTGTGTTTTTCTGGGTAGGGCTGGGTTCACACGACATTTTTCACGCCTCATTGTGAACTGCTGATGTTTTTTTACAGGAAAAAACCTTCTGTTCCTGTCACTAATTTTCTGCACATCCCACACAGATCCCGTCCATCTCCTCAGCAGTCACTGTACAGTAAAAATCACCAATGACAAATTTACTTTTTCAGAACTTCTCACCTTCATATGACAATACCCCTAAACAGTCACCAAAACATACACCGATACATGGAGCAAATCTACCAGACAAGTGATTGTTACTAAAACCCTCCTACAAAACCAAGACCCAAAACTATTACTACATAAGGATCAAATAATCCTGCCAGACCCCACATGTGACTATCAGCTGTACACAGGCTCTGAAGACATATACCACTGCCATATAGTGACCATATAGTGGTAGTTACTAGTTGTATGTAGACGCTCTGCAGACATATAAGTGATTACACTGCAGTTACATTTAGTGACTCACCGGAGACGTCTTTTCTGATCAGCGTCGTTCACTTTCCCTTTTCTTCTCCATCCGGTTCACACCTTCATGCTGATTGCTCCCGGCCAACACTCGTTCCTGAGGATTTGGACACAAATATCTTAGAATCCTCACATTTCCAGCAACTCCTTAATTATAGGTATAGCAGTCCCCTCAGTTAGGTATATAGGGGCACTAAAGCAGTATATGGGGCCACAGGCAGGTATATAGGGGCCACAGGCAGGTATATAGGGGCCACAGGCAGTATATGGGGGCACCCGTGTAATGTCATTTCATACCTAAAGGCAGAATTAGCTCCAAGCATTCTGGAGGGAAAAGCCAGGAAGACAAGGATGCTGTTACGGGTGTCCCCGCGGCTCCCATATCTGGTCGCGGGCACACCCCCACCTCCGCAGCGCCCGCAGCTGCGAGCGGCGCCTTACCTCGCCGCGCTCATGTTCCTGTCCCGGCGTGCGCTCCTGCTGCCGGGTGCACACTCACTTTCTAGGGCGCGCACACGGTACTGCAGCTAAGTTTAAAGGGACAGCACGCCGGTGATTGGTTGCACCGGCCGCTGACCCTATTTAAGTCATGCCCCTTCTGTGTTACCCTGCCGAATCGATAGTGCCCTGTGCCTTGAGAGGAAGCGTTCCCATGTATCTTGTTTGTCTACTGTGTACCGTACCTTCTGCCTCCGTCCCTTGACCACGAACCATTGCCGCCTGTCCTGACCTTCTGCCTGTCCCCGACTACGAGCCTGCTTCACGATTCTGTACCACGCAACACCTCGGCCGCCACCGCAAGCAAGTCACGTCAGGGGGAGTGACCTGGTAGCAATCCGCCACAGCAAGTCCATCCGGCTTTGCGGCGGGCTCTGGTGAAAACCGGACCTACTTAGACTCCGCTCCCTGCCGTGGCTTATACCATCGCTTGTGGTGGTTCAGAGGATCCACTACCACGCCCGTTACAGATGCTACGGCTGACAAGAGGAACACATTTGAACAAATCCTGAACTTGCTCTAGGATACATAAAGGGATGTGTTTTCTGAGGTGGTGCTGAGAAATTTTCTTCCTGGTACCAGTGAGAAGTTGGGACTAGGTCTCAGTATGTGAGTGGCCACCTTATAGAGGAAAGTAAAACCAGAGGCCACTTTTTTTTAACAGTAGAGGGTGGATTGCTTGGCTGCTTTCTGCTGGGCCTAAGAAGCCAGCCATTGTGGATAACACTACAAGAAAGACTTAAGCCTGAACAACATCTAGCGTTATACAAGGTTCTTAAAGAAGCCTCTACCCAGAAAAAGGAAGTGCGAGTAGCTTTCCAGGCAAGGTTGTCCCAGACAGACAGATACACCAATTAAATATATGGGCTTAAATATAATGCCAAAATGGTATAACACTAAAGATATCAGACCTATACTCCAAAAAGACAACCCAATTGTGTATAAAATACAAAATGTATTAAAGCAAGTTCAATAAAACCACATACACAAATAATACATATGAGACAGTGCCAGGATACAGAAGGCAGCGGAAGGAAAGTAACCCTGAAACAAATCTAGAAAATTGTATGCAAACTAAGTGGACCGCAGGGCATAGCTATAAGGGGTCCAGAGGTAGCAGTTGCTATCGGGCCCTGACACCAGTATTATAATTAGCACCAAATAGTTGGGGGGCCCGATTTAACTTTTTGCATTGGGGCCCAGGAGCTTCAATTTATGCCTTTGCCAGTAAGCAAAAGAAACAATAAAGGAATAGTCCTATATAAATCAAATATAGAATGACTAGAATGCACACAAAGTAAACAAAAGAATATAAACATAGATCATAATAGAAAAAGCAAATAAATCAGGGTGTACAAACCAAACACAGTGCCACAACAACCCAACGCACATTTCTCCACAGCTTTCTCAGTTAGCCAGAATAGCATGGAAGTGCGAGTGTCCTCTCTAAAAGAGGGGGTTAGATTTTTCAAAAAGAGCCCCTGATCATGAGTAAGAAGAGAATGGAAAGGCTTAAGATAATGGGTGAACTCAGCTGGCAGGAAGGCATTTTAACGGAGGGGCTCATGCTCCAGGATGATGTTGGGCCTGTGTCAAATAGTCCACAAGCTGCTACCGCACAAAGAAAAGCACAGCCGAAACTGAACTTTCAATGCGTTTTCTGTTCAGCAATTTCAGCATAAGCCTTCATCATAATACAACAGACATAAAGTCAATATTAACATGATATATGGTGTAGTATTTTTATCAATGTGTCCTATATAGGTATCACTTTACTGTGTTCATTGCAGGTATCACTTTTTTCTATAGATATTTGTCTAAGGTTCCAAGCAGAGTTCATTTGCATCCTCTTTCTGAGCAGATTGTGTCTAACCTGGTACATTTTGGGGTAGACATGCATCCTTTGTCCAACACCACAGGTCAAGTGAATATTGACTTTATGTCTGTTGCATTATGATGAAGGCTTATGCTGAAATTGCTAAATAGAAAACGCATTGAAAGTTAAGTGTTGGAGGTGGTTTCCATTGTATGGGAGCAGCTTGTTAACTATTTAATGCTATTATGTTTCTGGGTTGGGGACCCATTTGTATCTGCTGAAACCTGTGGATTAAAAAGTGTATTTAAGGTGTAATAAGATATGTAGATGTTGGGCATGTGGCCTGGAGGGACACCTGGCCAGAGATGGTGCGTATTAGGACCCACCAGCCAAATCGGGGCAGTTGAGAGGCCAGTCGCAGGAATAAGTGCTGACCTATGCCTCCTGTTGTTCACTATGGACTTAGTGAGAAAGCCTAGTTGCTAAAGTCAAGTTAAACAGTATCATGATTTTCTGCCCCATAGACATTGGGTCACAAGTCATGTTTCTCTGTCTTGGGTCATGAAAGTTCCCGGAGGGTGAATCTGAAGGCTGCCATTAACTTGCCTATCTATACCCTGGGGCCATGCACGCTGATAGTAAGGACTAGGGCTTAACAATGAAAAAGAAGATGGTGGTGCAAAACATTATGAACTCTATTGTTCCGGAAGTTTCTGGGTATGAATGTACAGCAGGAGCTAGATGGGTTGATGGCCAGAAAACCAGAAGGCAAGTACTGGAAGGGTTTACTGAACAGGTATTATTACAGAGATCACTAGATCTAGAGCTCAGTTTTGATTACCAGCAACTCTGTCAGGACTTCCAGGATGGATGGGCAGCATGAGATTGCCCTCTTACACCAATAGAGGTGAAAGCAGGCCACACGATGTTAGTATAGATTACATGTGAACATAGTGATGGTGGAGCCTGCCCTACAGATTGAAGGAGTGATGGTAGGATGGATGCTGTATGATGTCCAGGCTGCCCAGGTACTGGTGAGACTTATGAATGTTAATACACTAATTATGGTTCTTGCTCCTGTTCATTGTACAGGAGTTCCAAGCCTTTCAAGAGCTTTGCCGATACAGTCACTCTGAGCTGGTATCAAGTGAGAGCTGAGCCATCCCAAATAGCTGAAGAGCAGCATCTGAGAGAGCCAAGCTGACTGGTCTAATGAGGACAGTTGTCCCAGAACCAAGCGTTGCACTAAAATGCCTTCACCCGCAATAAAGCCGACATCAGGTTGATGCGGACCATGGAACATGAGATCGCAACCGGAGATACCTGGCATGTGCATCAGCGCTACCAACAGGTTCCCCCAACATCAAACCAGGAAGCCTAGACATGAAAGTTATGTCATCCAGCCTAGCAAGAGCCCAAGGGCTTCCCCAATTGTGCTGGTGAAGAAGGAGATTCCTCTTGTGTGTCAATAATGGGTCCTTAAATGTGTGCACGGGATGCCTACCCACTCCCCTACATTGAAGACTTGTTGGTGGCATTTGGACACTCTTGGTACTTTTCTACAATAGAACCAGGGCTGTGGAGTCGGAGTCGGTGCCTATTTTGCAGGAGTCGGAGTCATCATAAAATAGACCGACTCCGACTCCCAAAATATATAATAAGTTGGTCCAGTTAGTTTGATGCAAAGAGCAAGAGGAATTGGGTCCGGCCAGTGCTACTG
The DNA here is from genome assembly GCA_025379985.1 of Phyllomedusa bahiana. Taxonomy (NCBI): domain Eukaryota; kingdom Metazoa; phylum Chordata; class Amphibia; order Anura; family Hylidae; genus Phyllomedusa; species Phyllomedusa bahiana. The sequence goes on from JAODAL010009205.1 coordinate 79,247, forward strand.
CTCTCATATCTTCAGCCTCATCACATGAGGAGTGTAATTGATTACATGGAGCAGGCAAAGCGCTGCCCCAGGGGAAAAGATTCCATGTATTGTACAGCCCTTTTAGCAGTGGTGTGCCACTGGTAATGGTGTGCGTGTGTATATATATATGCCGTAACCCTGCCAGTGGCACCCAGGTTCACATTGTATTTTTCAGAAATGTTTTTTCTTGTGCAGAACTATACGTTGTATTTGGCATATATTGCTTTTAATCTATATAGGGAGGAAGGGATGCCTCCATTTTGGTTTCCTGCACCACGCCCACTTTCACAGGCTGTTATACCAGTGCAGCTTGCAAGGTTGGTGTTTTTTTATTTTTTTCTCTCTGGATAATGGAGGTCGGTTGACCCAATGAGAAGTCTGGATTTGGCTCTATTGAGAGGTAAAGATAGCGTAGGACCACCGGCCTTGAGATCACGTTGTAACCGTGGGTGGCTTAAACATTTTTTGATCAAAACGTGTGAACTAAGAATCTCAAAGTTTTTTTCATAATTGATGGCATGGAGCAGGTAAAACGCTGCCCCAGGGGAAAAGATTCTGCCCCCATGGCAAACAGATTTCAGCAAAATTTTTCACCTTCTTTCAAAGAAGTAGAAGAGTTCAACCATTCATCAAAAGTGACATTGCCTGAGACAATTCCTTTATACCCTGACACTGTTAGAGATGTTTCCCCTGTGGTCACCGCTTTGCCCCCAACCCAAGTTAGTATAGAGAGGCCGTTCTCTAGCCTGGAAATAATGAGATCAGATGTGAGGGCATGTAATGCAGAATCTGATGGAGGTGATACTATTTCTCAGAACAAATTCAGAGACTCCACAAATGTTCCTGCAGTGTTTTACATCTTTACAATTTTTTGTGTTCTAAAGTCATGTCCAATAAATATATTTTACACTTACAAGCAAAATGGTAACAATGTTTTGAACTTGTGACTTTCAGGCTCCATATCTCACCATCCACTACAGCTTTGTACATGAGGCTACTGTAATTTTATATACAGTCATCTTACCTATCTTAAACATAAATTTGACTTGCAAGCATTTAGCATCTGCTTAGTTCTGCGGATTCTTTCCTGTAACTGCATTGTTACTGTTTTGCTCCTAAATATCAAAATGTTATTTTTTATTATTTTGTTAGTATTTGGGAAATCCACCTTTGGTTTTCAGTACTGCCTGAATCCTTCTGGGCTCTAAATCAGATTCTAGCATGTGTTGACCAAAATCTGATTCCAGGTCTCTTTTACACATTCCCAATGTTGGTGCAGACTGGACTTGGATACAAATACAGCTTTTTCTTCAACTCTACCCACAAGTGTTCAAAAGATCAAAACATTGTTACCCTTTTGCTTGTCAGTGTCTGTTCTACCTAAATAGCTTGATTGTTGTATCATAAGGTGATAAACAGCCTGATGTTACCATTTTACTACAGTAAAATTATCACTTAAACATGCGCCGTGTATGAGGGAGTCAGTGTCGGGAGTCGGAGGTTTGAGAAATTGAGGAGTCGTAGTCGGGGCTTTGGCTTGCCGACTCCATAGCTCTGCCTGGAACTAGCCAGTGGTAGCAAGTGCCAGTAACTGAGAGTTACCAGGAGAAGATAGCACCCCTAAGTTACTTACCTAGACTCCACTGATCCTGATGTGGCAGCTTCTTCAGGGTCTGTCCATACGGCAGTGACAAAATACCGGTTGGATTCTGTCTTAAGAATCCGGCCGCTAGTTTGTCGTCTTTTGGATGGTTTTGGGGGTGGTTTGCGGATTCACCCTTCCCACGTGACCATTGAATAACACATCTGTCCGAAAACCGTGTGATAGCAAGGCAAGGGTTAGCTGGCAAATTGTCACCGCAATTTTTGGAAAAATTCTTTTAACAAAGGAGGCGATCTGAATGGCATATGAGAGACTTGCCTTTTATGTAACTATATGGTAGTATTTCAAGTGGGTCCATAGGGGGATCACTTTAAACGGGGTACATAACAGTCAGGCACAGTGAAGCACACAGTCAGTATAAAGGATAATATACAGCTACATTATCACACAGTGATTACAGTAAAGTTTTGGGTACAAGTGCACAGTGCAGGCTACATACAATGCTGTGTATTATAGCGCACACAAGAATACAGCATAAAGAGCCATTGAGATCAGTGAACAAAGAGCATCACTGACAAAGAAGAGTGTAGTGCCGGGAACAACACAGCATCACAAAATATTCCGGACAGTCCAGGAAGCAGAACTGAGGGATGAACCAGCGAGCAGAGACCACACTGCACAGCACCACATACATTGCCAGTAGTGCACAGTGCTTAGAGCAGTACTGTGAAAATGAAGAGATTGGGGGGTCAGCCAACTCATGAATGTGCCTCTGTCACTTTAAACCATGTACATCTGGAATATGCCCTTTAAGAGTTTGAACATTTGGCACTAAGTGCACACAATAAACATCCTCTCCAAACCACAGAACTGGGCTTCACACTTAAAGGGGTATCCCCATCTGGCTTTCATTTCCGGCCTGAGTCTGTACTGGCTGCAGGAAATGGAGAGCTGGCCATGCATGTTCAACTTTCTTCATTGGGAGCTCCAGCCAAGGCCATATGCTTGGAACTGCCAAAGAGGTGAATGGATGGCGCCGTGCATGAAGGCCAGATCTCCATTCCCTGCGGCCAGCACAGGCCTAGGTCAGAAAGGTAAAAATCCCAGTCTCTCTCCCCAAAGATAGTCCAAAAACACCCCAATTCAAAATCTATAGCAGGGCCCCTCATTACTATACGCTACTTATTCCACTGTTGCCTTCTTATGTGGTAAATAAGGTCCGCTCATGTACCATGGCCCAAGTGTGAGTGAACTTCCTATAGCTATATCCCTGATTGCACCACACTAAACCTTCGCCTTGACAAATATGAATATGAATGGTTGACACATCTAATGTCCATTAGCTGTTAAAGGGGTTTTGCCACAAAGTAAAATTGACGTGGGACGCTTGCAAATGAAATAACAAACATTTTCACCATTCATCATTATTAAAAATTCTGCACCGTTTTTGTTTTAGCTGCTCACTTAGTGATCCATTGTTTACAGCTCGTCTCCAGGGGATACGACCAGGGGTGAGAGCTCCTCAGTCCTGGTCGCACATGCTTAGACATCACCTCTCCTCTGAGGCAGCTACTGTGTGTTCAAACCCCGGGTGCTGTCACTCTACTCCTGTCCTCTGTCCTCCTTAGTAATTAGTCAAACAGTGCAAATAAATAGAAAAGAAACCTCAATGAGGTCTGTGCATTGATAAAGAGGAAAAAAATTCCACAAGTTTGGTTGCTGCAGGGTTTTGAACCTAGGACCCTTGTGCTGTGAAGCAAAAACATTACCTCTCAGCTACTCACAGCTCTATATGTAAACAGACCTTTCTTTGACTACAGAGAGAAAAGGCCTGGTGATGTCATCCTGCAGGGTCACATGATATGCACTTAAAACGAATCACACACGCCCCCTTCTGAGCACACAGAGCTGAAAAAAGGATGCAGGAGGGATGAAATGAAATCGTTGCAAAACCCCTTTAAGTAAAAAGGCCATTTTGAACTTTTGACTATTTTAGGTTATCGGTGGAACCGTTCTTTTAAGGAACAATGTTTTACCTTATGTTCATTAGGAAATATATGCATTATACAGTAGAGGTCCTCCATCCCCTGACTGCAGGCTGGCAATAAGTTGCCATGGCAATAGGGTCCTTTTAAAGGCTCTCAGGCCTGCCATTGTTATGTGCCTTGTATGACGTGCCAAGGGCATGTCTTAATCAGGGCTGGGATGATGGGTAGACAGAGGTAGGCAACTGATTAGGGTGCCACCTTATGTTAGACAGGAAAGGGCGCAAGGAGGGATGGAGCTGGTTACATTTTCAATGGGGTGGGAAGCTAAATGCCTTCTAAAAAGTACACTTCAGCTTGAAAAGAATGCACCCTCACTCAAGTCCATAGCTGGAAGCACAAACGTTATTGGTCGTAGAAAATGGCGCAGCAGCAAAAATAAAAAAATATAGAAAATGTTTGTATTTTGTTTACGGTACTAACACATAAAGAAAACTCTATGGGGGACATGTCTGAAAAACGGTCTTGGTCTAAGACTTTTCTTGTTGCCCATAGCAACCAATCAGAGTTCCCCTTTCATTTCATGTAGAGCTCCGAAAAAATGAAACGGGTGCTCTGATTGGTTGCTATGGGCAACAAGAAAAGCCTTAGGCCAAGACAGTTTTCATACCTGTCCCCCTATATGTTTGATATTGCTGGATTTGTATCACCCTGTAGAATACAGAGAAGACATAATTTATACTGAAGATTGAACTCCGTAAAAAAAAAAAACTCTCACAAACATGGCACTTGTTAGTTTTTTGTCAGATTTTGCCCCACTTCTGACTTTGGGAAGGTGGGTGAAAAATAAATGTGGCAAAAAAAGGAGAAGGGGTTATTTTTCTGCTTCTGGGTTATGGAGTCCAGTATGCGGTGTTATCGCTGTATGCACACTGATACAAGAGAGGCCTTCAATATGGATAAGACCACCTACTGGACGCCTTAATCCAGGATAAGCATGGAATTGAAAGAATAAATAAAGGTTATACCGTATATACTCGAGTATGAGCCGAGTTTGGCAGCATAATAAAGGTGCTGAAAAATCCCCCCCTCGGCTTATACTCGCGTCATTGTCGGCACTCGGGCGCTGCGATGGCCCGTGCGCCGACAGAGGCGCTTCAGTTATACGATACTCCTCAGGGAGCGCATATAACTGAAGGCCGAGTCAGCTGACAGCGTCCGGGCGCTGCGATGGCCCAGGCACAGTCAGCGATCTCTTCCCCGTATGCGACTCCTCCGGAGCGCACACAGGTGAAGAGATAGCACTGCGGTGCAGAGAGCGAGCACTCCCTGCTCCGCAGTGGACTCTGGACGGCTGCCGACTCGCAGACTCGCGGCTGTCCGGAGTTTCCGGCACAGGCAGCGTGTTCCATCATGCCTGATGACATCACCCTGCCTGTGCCCCAAGACGGAGGAGAGCGCCTGGGAGACTGGACAGCGAGGGAGTGAGGTAATTGGTTGTTTTTTGTTTTAAAACCCTACCTATACCTGCCTATAGCCTGCCCAGGGGACCTATACCTGCCTATAGCCTGTCTAGGGAGACCTATACCTGCTTATTACTGCCTATAACCTGCCTATAACCTGCCTAGGCGTACCTATACCTGCCTATAGCCTGCCCAGGGGACCTATACCTGCCTATAGCCTGTCTAGGGGGACCTATACCTGCGTAGTACTGCCTATACCCTGCCTAGGAGGACCAATACCTGCCTATAACCTGCCTAGGGGGACCTATACCTGCATATAGCCTGCCTAGGGGGACCTATACCTGCCTATACCCAGCATAGGGGGCCTATACCTGCCTATACCCTGCCTATAGCCTGCCTAGGGGGACCTATGCCTGCCTATACCTGCCTATAGCCTGCCTAGGGGTACCTATACCTGCCCATAGCCTGCCTAGAGGGACCTATACCTGCCTATAGCCTGCCTAGGGGGACCTATACCTGCCTATACCAGCCTATACCAGCCTATAACGACCTATATCTGCCTATAGCCTGCCTAGGGGGACCTATACCTGCCTATAGCCTGCCTATGGGGGCAATTACCTGCCTATAGCCTGCCTAGGAGGACCTATACCTGCCTATACCAGCCTATAACTAGCCTATAACTACCTATACCTGCCTATACCCTGCCTACGAGGACCTATACCTGCCAATGGGGGCAATTACCTGCCTATAGCCGGCCTAGGGGGACATATAGCTGCCTATACCAGCCTATGGGGGACATTAAACTGCCTATACATGCCTATAACCTGCCTATGGGGGACATTAAACTGCCTATACCAGCCTATATCTGCCTATGGGGGACATTAAACTGCCTATACCAGCCTATATCTGCCTATGGGGGACATTAAACTGCCTATACCAGCCTATATCTGCCTATGGGGGACATTAAACTGCCTATGTAATTTTATTGGTATCTATTTTTATTTTTAAAATTCACCAGTAGCCGCTGCATTTTCCACCCTAGGCTTATACTCGAGTCAAAAAGCTTTCCTGTTTTTTGTGGCAAAAGAAGGGGCCTCGGCTTAGGCCATGTTCACACGGCTTAAAATGGGTCGTATTTCGGTCCGTAATTACGCGCCGAAGTGCGCAAATTATGGGCTGAAAACGGCCCATTCATTACGGTAATCCACAGTTCTCATAGATAACTATGGATTACGTCTCCTCTCCCTGCTCGGCGAATACGCCGGGCGGGGAGATAAGTGACATGTGAATTACCAGCGGCGCATACGCGCCGCTGGTAATGCAAGTCAATGGGCCGGCGAAGTGCCGGCCCCCCGCTCACTCCCCCGCTCCCGCCCCCGTCCACACGGCATAATTGCGGGGCGTAATTACGTGCCACAGTTAAGCTGTGAGAACATAGCCTTAGGCCTCGTTCACACGGCTTATTTCTCCGCGGAGTGGCGCCGTACTCCGCGCCGGATTTGCGCTGCAGTACGGCGCCAATCCGTCGGAGGAATTACGGTAATCCACTGCTCTCAGAGAGACCCGTGGAATCCGTCGCTCCTCCCCGCTCGGCGAATCCGCCGGGCGGGGAGAAAGTGACATGCACATTATCTATGGGGCCGGGGAGCGGCGCCCCCGCCGCACTCCAGCCCCGCCCCGTCCCGCCCCTTATTCACGCCGGATGTGTGAGCGCACAAATCCGTTGTGAATAAGCCATGTGCACACGGCCATATACTCGGGTCGGCTTATACTCGAGTATGTACGGTAATCTTTTCCCACAGAGCAATATTAATCAGCTCATCTCTTTTTGCTCTTTAACATGTTACCAGCAGATCTGATAGCATTTTAAAATGTGACAAGTTCCCTTGAAGGCCTTATGAACTTTCTTATCTACAAGTAATTCCCTGTACACCGGGCATATAAGAAAAGTTCTGTGTGCACTATATGCAATGCACTATCTGACCACATGGATTGCATTGTATCAATTACATCATAAGGACTCTTCCTTTCATAACATTTCAGGCTGCCGTTTCATAAGTAAGTTATAAGGCAATGATAGAGTTGAAGATTTGAAACAGACATGAATGAGTTCACATTGAAACATTATGCAAGAGTGTTGTGTAAGTTTATTATCCCGGATAGAAAATAAAACTATTCTCAATGATTCCCCTACTGGCTTGGCACACACTGCCCAGCTAAAAGCAGGTTAATGCGTATTCCTGTCCTGAGGCAGTGACACACATGCCGGAACAAGCCGCATAGGCAGATACTGGATGGGAGAAACGTTACAGTAACAGTAGCATTTATTTCTGGCCGATTTTGTTTTTTAACACCCCAAATAATTTTGTAATATTACCCATATTGATGACAACCAACACTTGCTGCAACATTGCAGTTCAAAGAATAGTAATGGTATGTTCACACGGCAAGGGTTTTCAGTCAGTTTATCAGACAGTTTTTTGGATTTGAAAACCGACTGTCAACCATCCCCATAGACTTTAATAGAAAGGCCGCCCAGTAGTCTACACTGCATGGTTTTTCTACTGGCCGGATCTTAGTATTGCTGGTGTACTGAAAGACTCGGAACATGCACAATCTTCTGCCGGTTTTCGGGCAGGACCTGTGCTATTCAGTGGTCAAGGGGGATGGGCGAATCCGCAAACCACGGACAGAACTGTCCCCTACAACTATTCAAAAGATGATAAAATATCGTCAGATTCTTAAACAGAATCCGAGCGACATTTTACAACTGCCGTCTGGCCGTACCCTAAAGCACTCTAATCACTGTATGTCAGTGTTTCTCAACTCCAGTCCTGTTGGTGGGTTTTGAGGACTGGAGTTGAGAAACACTGCTCTATGCGATCTATGGATGTTCGTATGCACCAATGTCCTATGGAGGCACGATGAAGTTATTTCTGTAGGATTCCTTATTAACTGACATTTGCATTATAAAAACAATCCTTTGCATACAAACTGCAATCCAAAATAATCAATCGGCACCATATAAACATAATCAACTAGAATACCAGCAAATATATTATTTATCGAAATATGTACATGAAAAGTAAAGCACACGTGTACATGAAGCTACACATCATAAAATCAGAAAGCTGTATTGTATTTCCATTGACATAGGAAAAGTAGATTATACCGACATGTAAAAACATATATGATTAATTGTGCCGTCCCTTTATATCAGATCAAAAGACAAGCGACACAAAAGGACAGGGAAGAAGGAGACAAGAATCTTCTCAATATACAGTATCTCACAAAAGTGAGCTCCCCATTACATTTTTTGTAAAGATTGTATTATATATTTTCGGGGGACAACACTGAAGATATGACACTTTGATACAATGTAAAATAGTAGAAGAGTGAAGAAATCAGGCGATACCTTTTAGAGGCTAACTGAATATATTTGATGGTGAGCTTTCGAGAGTACTAGCTCCCTTCTTCAGACAGTGTTATACAACAAACTGAAAATACACAGACTTTTTATACACAAAGGACATGGATCTTCAAAGGATCTTAGAATTCTTAAAAATAACAAAATGCAATATAGAGAGAAGAAGTTATTTACAACAGGTCAAGAAATAAACAGTCTGGAAACTTGAACAACGAGTGCCCCTAGTTGTCACCTACAACCCACAGCTGGAGATCCTAGGAAAAATTGCCAAGGAACTTCAACCTGTACTACATAGGGACAACAGACTCAAAGACATATTCCCAGTCCCCCCTCTCCTCTCCTTTCGGCAACCACCAAACCTGCGGCGCATTATTGTCCGGAGCGCCCTGAAGGCCCCAACAGAAAATGGCACCTCACCCTGCCTGCAGAACAGGTGCAAGACTGCAGTCCCCATCCACACGCTGACAGTGTACCTGTCTCACAATCCCAACAGGTGCACAGAATTAGGGGGACATTTTCCTGCAGGTCTTCCAATGTTGTGTATCTAATCATGTGTGTGCAATGTCCGACCACAGGCCTTTATGTGGGGGAAACAGGGCAGAGACTCAGCCAGCGCATGAACTCACACAGATTCACTATTAATAACAGCAGAACTGATCTCCCAGTGGCCGCACATTTCTCTGGAGAAAATCACTCCATGGAAGATTTACAGGTTACGATCTTAATGGGAAATTTTAAGACTCAGAGGGAGAGGAAGGAATGGGAATATAAATGAATGCAAAAATGTAAAACTCTGCAAAATGGGTTAAATATTCATGCCAGCTTTATGTCAAACTATGTGTGAACTGTGAGAGCAACTAATCTCCCCTGATTGCATATAGAGATAAGAGAAATAATTACTGATCACTCCTGTCACACCTCACAAGTTTCCAGATAGTTGATTGCTTGACCTGTTGTAAATGACTGCTCTACCTATATTGCATTTTGTTATTTTTAAGAATTCTAAGATCCTTTGAAGATCCATGTCTTTTGTGTATAAAAAGTCTGTGTATTTTCAGTTTGTTGTATAACACTGTCTGAAGAAGGGAGCTAGTCCTCTCGAAAGCTAACTCAGTTAGCCTCTAAAAGGTATCGCCTGATTTCTTCACTCTTCTACTACTTTCTATGGCTAACACGGTACAACATTATACGACTAACAATGTAAAATAGTCAGTGTACAGCTTGTATAACAGTGTAAATTTGGTGTGTGCTCAAAATAACTCAACAAACACCCATCAATGTCTAAACCGCTGGCAACAAAAGTAAGTCCAACCCTAAGTGAAAATGGACAAATTGTGCCTAAAGTGTCGATATTTTGTGTGGCCGCCATTATTTTCCAGCACTCCCTTAAAGGGGATGTATCGCTTCCTTACTTCGGCTGATTCACACTTCTCTTAGCTTCCCAGATCTGTGAATGCAGGGGCGTTTCTTCCCCTCCCAGCTGGATGACATCAGCCCCCCTTCTCTGCTGGCCTGAGACTCTCCCCCCTCCCCTCTGCGTCCCCATATTACTGTGTCTCTCCCTATCAGTCTTTGTTTATAAGAGCTGTACACATACCACAGGCTGCATTCAATCTAATCTGAGCACTGATCTCCTCTCACAGCTGGAGATGTATTACAGCTTTCTAAGAACGGCACAGATCTGCGTGTATGCAGGAGAGTTAGGCACAGGGTCAAAACTGTCATGTTTTCTCATTGTACAATCTGCTGCAGTCTGTTTCTGCTAGGTGTGGAGACAGAAAATGCTACGGCCCCTAACTCTGAGTCAGACACACAGCTCCATGAATCGACCCAGGGGCTGTACAGAATGTAAATGAGCTCTCAGCTAGTGAATTGCAAGGAGGAGGGATTAGACCCACACTGGATATCAGTGTAAATAAAAACACAAGATAAGGGACACTGTGAGAACAAGGCAGCTTTGCTAATGACATCCAATTGCAAAGTTGCTTGTTTTCACTGTCCCCTTATTCTGAAGACCATTTAATGAAACGATAACACCCCTTTAAGTCTCTTGGGCATATAGTTCACTAGAGTTTCACAGGTTGCAGCCACTGGAATCCTCTTCCACACTTCCATGATGACATCACGGAGCTGGTGGATGTTAGAGACCTTGCGCTCCTCCACCTTCTGTTTGAGGATGCCCCACAGATGCTCAATAGGGTTTAGGTCTGGAGATATGCTTGGCCAGTCCAGCACCATTACCTTCATTTTCTTTAGCAAGGCAGTGGTGGTTTTGGAGTTGTGTTTGGGGTAGTTATCATGATTCCCTGTGGCCCAATTTCGGAAGGGAGGGGATCAGGGCCGGACTGGGAATAAAAATCAGCCCTGGCACTAAGCCCCCACCAGCCCACATACAATATCCGCTTAAAAAATTCCCCTTGTTCTCGCACCTCGCCACTTTCTAAAATAAACTACACTATAAAGCTGCTTTCACACGGAGCGTTTTTGGTGTGTTTTTGTGCAGAAAGGCAGAGCAGTTAATGCTGTACATTTCTGCACAAAAAAACGCATCAAAAAATACACCAAAACCGCTCTGTGTGAAAGCCCCCTACACACAAGCAAGAAAGAAACAATGGTGCAGAGAAACCCCTCATCAGAGAGTCAGGTGTGCGCTTGCTTTACAATCTGGGACAAGCCCACACTGACACTACATAAGCACCAACATAACCTACAACCCCACCAATCAGATCACCAGTAGTCAGGTCACCATCACATGAATACAGCACTGATTCAACACAGAAGTAAAATGACCCCTGACAGCAGGGACTCACAGGAGACGTCATCTCTGATGGGAGTTGTTCTCTTCTCCATTTCTTCTTCTGGCCCAAACCTCCATGATGTCTTTCCTGATGAGTCGTTCCCTTCCATTTCTTTCGTTGTCCGGTACAGCATGCAATGTCTTCTTATCCCAGTCACTACTTGCCCCTGTAGAATTTACCACACATACATCTTAGACTCCTCTGTTTTTCAGCACTTTCCTATCAATTCCCCAAACAGCGTATGTTAGACCCTAAAAATTAGAAATTAAAAAATGTCAGATAAGTGGCATGTAAATAGGTAGACCCCCATTAGGTAGGTAAACAGGGCCTTCCTCCATTAATTTGGTAGGTAGACAGGGCCTACCCCTGTAATTAGCCCCCAGTAACTAGCCAGGTAGCTGGGGCTGCCCACAGTAACTAGCCAGGTAGGGCCAGTAACTAGCCAGCTAGGGCCAGTAATTAGCCAGCTAGGGCCACTAATAGACAGGCAGGGCCAATATATAGGCAGGCAGGGCCAGTATATAGGCAGGCAGGGCCAGTATATAGGCAGGCAGGGCCAGTATATAGGCAGGCAGGGTCAGTATATAGACAGGGCCACTTATAGGGAGACAGGGGCAGTATATAGGCAGACAGGGCTGGTATATAGGCAGACAGGGCTGGTATATAGGTAGACAGGGCAGTATATAGGTAGACAGGGCAGGTATATAGGCAGACAGGGCAGGTATATAGGCAGACAGGGCAGTATATAGGTAGACAGGGCTGGTATATAGGTAGACAGGGCTGGTATATAGGTAGACAGAGCAGCATATAGGTAGACAGGGCAGTATATGGGCAGACAGGGCTGGTATATAGGTAGCCAGGGCTGTAATATAGGTAGACAGAGCAGCATATAGGTAGACAGGGCAGTATATAGGCAGACAGGGCAGTATATTGGTAGACAGAGCAGCATATAGGTAGCCAGGGCTGGTATATAGGTAGAGAGAGCAGCATATAGGTAGAAAGAGCAGCATATAGGTAGCCAGGGCTGGTATATAGGTAGACAGTGCAGGATATAGGTAGCCAGGGTTGGTATATAGGTAGCCAGGGCTGGTATATAGGTAGAGAAAGCAGCATATAGGTAGCCAGGGCTGGTATATAGGTAGAGAGAGCAGCATATTGGTAGCCAGGGCTGGTATATAGGTAGACAAAGCAGCATATAGGTAGCCAGGGCTGGTATATAGGTAGACAGAGCAGCATATAGGTAGCCAGGGCTGGTATATAGGTAGACAGAGCAGCATATAGGTAGCCAGGGCTGGTATATAGGTAGCCAGGGCTGGTATATAGGTAGACAGAGCAGCATATAGGTAGCCAGGGCTGGTATATAGGTAGACAGAGCAGCATATAGGTAGCCAGGGCTGGTATATAGGTAGACAGAGCAGCATATAGCTAGCCAGGGCTAGTAGTTTAAAAAAAAAATAAAAGTAAAAACAATACTTACCTGATGTCTCTGCTTCCTCTTCTGTCCTCTTCCCCGGAGGCCGCTAGCAGCAGTGTGCGGGAGGCGGAGCGGGCGCGCAATGAAGTCATCACATCGCGCGCCTGCCCCGCGGCCTCCTGGGAGCTGAACAGAACAGATCAGTAGATCCCAGCTGTTCAGCCTCGGCTGCTGCTTGCAACGCGCGGTGGCCGTGATGGCTGCATGGCTTCGTCGGTGACCCGGCCGGGCAGGCGTGTGGCCGAGGGGGGCCTGTCGGCCCCCTGCCACAGGGGTCCAGTCGCTAATGCGACCATTGCAGCCACTGTAGCGCGCCACAGACCGGCGCCGGGACTCGGGGCCCGCTGGGGGGAAACACTGGTCCCCACGGCGGGCGATCCGAGCCAGCCCTGTGGCCCGGACCCCAGCGGCCCGCCGGGCAATTGCACGGTTTGCCCAATGGGCAGTCCGGGCCTGGAGGGGATCATGCTCTGCTTCAGTATTTCACAGTACATGTTGGCATTCATGGTTCTCTCAAGGAACTGTAGCTCTCCACAACTGGCAGCACTCATGCAGCCTCAAACCATGACACTCCCACCACCATCTGTGACTGGAAGCAAGGCACAATTGTCTTTGTACTCCTCACCTGGTTGCTGCCACACATGCTTGACACCTTCTGAACCAAATAAGTTTATCTTGGTCTCATCAAACCATAGGACATGGTTCCAGTAATCCATGTCTCTAGCCTGCTTGTTTTCAGCAAACTATTTGTGGGCTTTCTTTTGCATCATCTTTAGAAGAGGCTTCCTTCTGGGACAACAGTCATGCAGACATATTTGAAGCAATGTGCAGCGTATGCTGTGAACACTGACAGGCTAACCCCCACACCTGTAATCCCAACAACAATGGTGGTAGCACATATCTGGATATCACACTGAGCATGTGGACGCAACTTCTTTGGTTGACCATGGTGAGGCCTGTTCTAAGTGGAACCTGACTTGTTAAACCCCTGTATGGTATTGGCCATCGTGCTACAGCTCAGTTTCAGGGTGTTGGCAATCTACTTATAGCCTAGGTCATCTTTATGAGGAGCAAAAATTCTTTTTTTTGCAGATCTTCAGAGAGTTCTTTGCCATGTGGTGCCATGTTGAAGTTTCAGTGACCAATATGAAAGAATGTGAGAGTGAGAACACCAAATTTAACACACCTGCTCCCCATTCACACCTTAGATCTTGTGACACTAACAAGTCACATGACAGCGTGGAGAGAAAATGGGAAATTGGGCACAATGGGCGACATGTATGAAAACTGTCTTGGTCTAAGACTTTCTTTGCTGCCCATAAAGAAATGAAAGGGGAACACTGATTGGTTCCTATGGGATACACAGAAAGTCTTAGACCAAGACAGTTTTCATACATGTGGCCCAATATGTCTATTTTCACTTAGGGGTGTACTCACTTTTTTTGCCAGCGGTTTAGACACTGATGGTTGTGTGTTGAGCTATTTTAAGGGCACATCAAATTTACACTGTTATTATTATTTATTTTAAAGCACCATTGATTTCAGGGCACTGTACATTCAAAAAGGGAGGTTACATACATATATCAAACAAGTACAATGATAACAGTGACTGACTTATGACTGGCACAGTGGGAGTGAGGGCCCTGCCCGCGAGGGCTTACAATCTACAGTGGAGGAGGAGAGAGACAGAAGGTGAGGGGCAGACATGTTTTTGGGGTAGCGCAGTGGTTGCGAGGTTACTGTAGGTTATAGGCAGTCCTGAAGAGATGGGTTTTCAGGTTGCTTTTGAACCTGGGGAAGGTGGGGGACAGTCTGATGTGTTGGGGCAGTGAGTTCCAGAACGTGGTGGAGGCACGGGAGAAGTCTTGGAGACGGTTGTGTGAGGAGCTGATAAGGGGAGAGCAGAGAAGAAGGTCCTGTGAGGAGTGGAGATTGCTTGAGGGGATATATCTGGAGATTAGGGCAGAGATGTATGGAGGGGAGAGGTTATGGAGAGCCTTGTAGGTCATGGTTAGTAGCTTGAAATGAATTCGCTGGGCAATGGGAAGCCAGTGAAGGGATTGGCAGAGGGGAGAGGCAGAGGAGTAGTGAGGAGAGAGGTGGATAAGACGGACAGCAGAGTTGAGAATGGTTTGAAAGGGAGCAAGAGTGCTAGACGGGAGGCCGCAGAGAAGAATGTTGCAGTAGTCAAGACGAGAGATGACAAGGGCATGGACCATCATTTTTGTTGAGTCGAAGTTGAGGAATGAGCGGATGCAAAAGATATTTTTCAGGTGGAGGCGGCAGGCAGAAGTAAGGACTTGAATGTGTGGTTTGAAGGACAGAGCGGAGTCGAAGATTATCCCAAGGCAGCGGACTTGCGGAACAGGTGAGAGTGTAGAGCCGTTGACTGAGACAGAGAGATCAGGGGGAGGGATAGAGTGGGGTAGTGGAAAGATGATGAGTTCAGTTTTCTCCACATTTAGTTTTAGGAAACGGGAGGAGACGAAGGAGGAAATGGACGATAGACAGTCAGGGATCCGGGAGAGAAGAGAGGTGACATCTGGGCCAGAGATGTAGAGCTGTGTGTCGTCCGCATACAGGTGGTATTGAAAGCTGTGTGAAGCTATGAGCTGACCGTTATACAAGCTGTACACTGACTACTTTACATTGTATCAAGGTGTCATATCTTCAGTGCTTTCACATGAAAAGATACAGTATAATGCAATATTTACAAAAATGTGAGAGGTGTACTCACTTTTGAGAGATACTGTATTATATAGCAGGCCTGGACTGGTAGTCTACCCTAATTGGCAGATTCACTGTGGGCTGGACAAGTCAGCGGCCTGCCTATCACAGGTAGTCCCCGGAGTCGATTGCTAAGCTCTTATCAATCGACTTGAAGCCTTAACAACTGGCTTAACAACCGACTGGAGTCCGCGGAGTCGATTGCTAACTCTTATCAACTGACTTGAGCTGAGGCCTTAACAACCGGCTTAACGACTGTTAGCGACTTCACACGCAGTAAATTATGTGATCCCCCAGTGAAGGTAATAGGGTCCCCCAGTAAGTTATACGTCCCCCAGTAGGTGGTTATATACTTTATATGTCTCCCGGTAGGTAGGTGTGTAGTTTATATGTCCCCCAGCAGGTATATAGGCAGGTTATGGATCCTCCAGCAGGTATATGGGCAGGTTACAGGTCCCCTAGCAGGTATATAGGCAGGTTACAGGTCCCCTAGCAGGTATATAGGCATGTTACAGGTCCCCTAGCAGGTACATAGGTATGTTACAGGTCCCCTAGCAGGTATATAGGCATGTTACAGGTCCCCTAGCAGGTATATAGGCAGGTTACAGGTCCCCTAGCAGGTATATAGGCAGGTTACAGGTCCCCCAGCAGGTATATAGGCAGGTTATGGATCCCCCTGCAGGTATATGGGCAGGTTACAGGTCCCCCAGCAGGTATATAGGCAGGTTATGGATCCTCCAGCAGGTATATGGGCAGGTTACAGGTCCCCAAGCAGGTATATGGGCAGCTTATAGGTCCCCCAGCAGGTATATAGATAGTTTATAGGTCCCCCAGCAGGTATATAGATAGCTTATAGGTCCCCCAGCAGGTATATAGATAGCTTATAGGTCTCCCAGCAGGTATATAGATAGCTTATAAGCCCCACAGCATGTATATATAGGTAGCTTATAGGCCTCACAGCACATATATAGGTAAATAATAGCCCCTCTGCACATATAGAAGTAGATAATAGGCCCCCCCTGCACATATAGAAGTAGATAATAGTCCCCCTCTGCACATATAGAAGTAGATAATAGGCCCCCCTGCACATATAGAAGTAGATAATAGTCCCCCTCTGCACATATAGAAGTAGATAATAGTCCCCCTCTGCACATATAGAAGTAGATAATAGCCCCCCCTGCACATATAGAAGTAGATAATAGTCCCCCTCTGCACATATAGAAGTAGATAATAGGCCCCCTCTGCACATATAGAAGTTGATAACAGACCCCCCCTGCACATATAGAAGTTGATAATAAGCCCCCCCTGCACATATAGAAGTTGATAATAGGCCCCCCCTACACATATAGAAGTTGATAAAAGGCCCCCCTGCACATATAGAAGTTGATAACAGGCCCCCTGCACATATAGAAGTTGATAACAGGCCCCCTGCACATATAGAAGTTGATAACAGGCCCCCCCGCAAATATACTATTTTATAACACGCCCCCCTGCACATATAGAAGTTGATAACAGGCCCCCCTGCACATATAGAAGTTGATAATAGGCCCCAGCATGAATAGAGACAATTAAAAGTAAGACACTGACAGCACTCACCTGACCTCGCTTCCCGCCGCTGTCGCTGCTCCCGGTCTTTTTCTTCAGCGGTGTGACGTCACCAGGCCTCGCGCGGGCAGTGTGATGACGCGCACACCGCCCGTGCACTCCGGCGCGCACAGAGCCGCATCCTGCCTGCGGCACCAGAGTACTCCGCGGAGCTCTCTGCTCCGCCAAAGCATCTAACTGTATGTGCGTCCGGCGGACGCACATACAGTTAGTCCCGCCACCGCTGCCGTCGCCAAGGTCCTAAGCCGATAGCTTAGCGACTGGTAGCGGCTTAGGACCCTAACGATCGGCGGCGGATAGCTGCGGCGCCGGGTACTAATCACAGGCTGGCTGCCCCTGTAATGATCGGGAAGAGTATAGCTGTATCACTCTGCAGAATCATAGACATAACTATGCAGCAATGCAGGTACAGCTGCACTATCCTCTATCATGAAAAAAAACTAGCAGGTGCAGCAGCAGGAGTTCAAAATTTTTTTAAGTGAGACAAAATGTGAAAAAACTTACTTGCGCTATGTTTATGGGGGTTTTGCGTTTATAGAGTTAATTTGTTGGTAAAACTATTTATTATCTGTATTCAACAGGTTGATTAATTTGGCAATACCAAACAGGTATTGTTTTATTTATGTTTGGTCTGTGACCAATAATTTTTTTGTACTTACACCTACGGACTTGAGTGAGGGCGTTTTTTTGTAAAGGTTAATTTGTATTTTTTTTTGGGCAATCATTTTAAAAATACATGGGACTTTTTTGATTCAATTTTTTTCCAAATTTTTGGGGGACGTGAAAATGACCAAAGAACCCCCTTTTTTTGGCTTTTGGGAAATTTTTTTTTTCTTCTGTGGTTTTTCAGTGTATGAGAAAAAATTTTTTTTTATTTTAAATTAGACAGATTTTTGTAAAGGGGGCAATGCCCAATATGTGAAAACAAATTTTATTTTTAAATTTTTTTTTTTTTTTTGAAAAAATGGAAAAAGGGTGGTGATTGGAATTTTTTAATTTTTTTAAAAATTTTTTTTGTATTATGTTTTTGTTTGGGGTTTTTCCCAGTATTTTTCCCTATGGTAAAATAAAAACCCCCTTAAAATTTCATCTTGCCCCGAAAAATTAAAAATTCATATTTCTATGTAGGGGGAAAAAAATAAAAAGTTCGGGCCCTTTTGGAAGGCGGGGGGGGAAAAAAAAAAGAAGGGTCATTTTTTTTTTATTTTTTGGGGGGTTTAAAATTTGGGTTTGGGGCTGTTCTAACTTTTCCCGGGCCCTATTTTTTGGTGCCCGGGGAAATTCTTAAAGGGGTTTAATCCTATAATGGGGGTTGGCGCCACCCCCCAGAATTAAATCTTTGGCGTTTAAAAAGTGTCAGGGAGGGGTGTTTTGACCCAAAAGGTTTGGAGGGCAAACTTTTCAAAAAATCAAATTGAACGGGGCCCTAAAACAGTTTTTTGCCCCCAAATTTAGGGCCCAAAATTACGGGGAAAATTTCCCCGTTCATACATGTCGCTCATAAAAAATTGTCCCCACGGCAGGGGTTTTCAGCCGGGTTTTACAGGGGGTTTTTCCCGGTTTTAAAAACCCGTCGGGTAAACCGGCTGACAAATTTTTAAAGGGACGTCAGGGAAAAAGGGGCCAAAGGGGTTTTTTTCCTACAAAATTAAACATTTTTCATCTTCCCCCCTTTTTTTGGGCGGAATATAAAAACATGTAAATGGGTGGGGGGAGGGTTTTTCTCTGCAAACGGGGAAATTAAAAAGCCGCCCTTCCCCCCGGGCCGTGTGAAAGGGGGCCCGGGAAAACAGTGCAAAAAACCTAGGGGGTTTTCCCGACTGGTATTTTGCACTGTGCCGGGGGAGGCGCCCTTAGGCTATGTTCAATGACTTAATTGCGGCGCGTATATACAGCTTGAAAATTACGCCGGGGGGATTTGGGGCCCCCCGGGCCCCAAAATTGAAAATGGGGGCAAATTTGCCCATATAAACAACCCTTATTGTTTCAAACAGCCACCCTAATGTACAGGCACGGGGGGATCACTTCAACAGCAGGAAAAAAGGGGTGGGGGGTTTTGGAAATTTTTCTATTTATTCTGGCATTAAAACCTGAGCGGGGCTGTCTTTAAACCAGTCATAAAACCACCCAAGGGGCCACGGGACACCCATGCGGGGGCTTCTTTTTGTAAAGGACGCCCCTGCGCCCACTGTCCCGGGCCCCGGCGGGCGCGTTGTTGCTCCTAAAATCCTAGCGGAGCCTCGCCCCACATGGGGTTCGGGGTCCGTTTACCCCCCCGCCCCCCCCCGGGTCCCCCTTACCCGCCACGCCCCCTGCTCACCCCTTGCCCTCCCTTTCCCCCGGCACGGGGGCCCCCCCCTGGGGTGCGGCGCGCCGGAAATTTTTAAAAATTTAAAGGGGCGTGCCCCAAATTTTGGTCTTTGCCGGCCCCTGTCCTTTTTAAAAGTCCGGCCTTTTTCCGGGCGGCCTTCCCCGGATCCTTGGGTTTTCCCTGTTGAGAAAGCCTTTCCAGTATTGTTTTTATTCTCCCATCCGTGTTACCAAACCCTCGAGTCTACGTTTCCCAAACCCAAATTGGGCCCCCAGTTTGATTTTTTTCTGCCTGTTTTCGTTACGAACCAGGGGGCCGCCTGTCCGGGACCTCCTCCCTGTCCCCGACTACGAGCCTGCCTGACGTTTCCTTTACCTCGCCCCCCTTGGCCCCCACCGCGGGCAAGCCCCGCCAGTGGAAAGTGACATGGTAGACTCCCGCCGCAGCAAAAGGGAACCATCCCACTTTGCGGGGGGGGCTCGGTTTAATTTAGGGGGCCCTATTTAGACCCCACTCCCGGGTTTGGGGGCCCTTTAGCCATGGGCCTGCGGGGGTCCATGGTTTCCACCCCCCGGGACCGTTACTTTTAGGACCCGGGCCCAAATGGATCCCCCCCCAAGGTGCCCTTGCCAAGTGTTGCAACTAACCCCCCGGGTGGGTGGCCCAAGCCAATGAAAAAAATTTCGCCAGAAAGGCAGCGCTGAGAATTTCCCCTTTCCATGGTGGCAGCTCATCACCTTTCCAGCACCCAGAAACCCTCGCCATCTCCAGTGGTTTTCCCTCCCTCTAGGGTTTCCTGGGGCTCTGAGGGTCCCAAGCTTCAGCTGTGCTCCCATCTAAGTTCGACGGAGCCCCCAAAACCTGCGGGGGGTTATAACCCAATGCTCTATGCACGTGGGAAGCTAAAGATCATTTCCTTTTCCGAAGTGCAAATTTGGGCTTTCGTGGTCAGCCACCCTTTCCCCGGGTGGGCCCCCCCTGGCATGGGAAAACACCCTGGGAACAGGAACGCCCAAAGGGAACGGGGGAATCTTCAAAACGTTCCTCAGTAATTTCCCGCAATTTTCTTCGGGGACCAGCTTGTGCTCCTCCCCCCTGGGGGACAGCCCTCCAAAACCACCAAGGGGGCCCTGTCTGGGGGGGACTAGGGGTGCAATTAAAAACTCTGGCCTCTAAAATGTCATGGAACGGGGGGCCCCCGCTGTGCCCCAAACCTTGAAAAAAGGGGGCTCTAAAGGCCAGTTAAGGACTTTCTTGGCCGCTAGGGGCCCTCCCGTTTTTCCCCCCTCATGACCTGATTGGTTGCGACCCGCATCGACGTACGCTTCATTGAACGGGAAAGGAAAATTCCTGGCAAGGCGTCAGTTAGCCCAATCAAAGGGTTTCCTCCCCCCTGGCCCCGGTGTTACAGAGGCCTTCCGCCCAGCCGCCAAAAACCCCACTGGGGAGCCCCATGCAGATTGATGGGCTCGTTCCCCCCTGAGCAAGAGGGTTTGGCCCCCCGCGTCGGCAAAGGAAACTTGTGGGTCTACTGTGGCAGCCCAGACATTACCCCGGGGCAACGCCCCAAGCCTGTGGGAAACTTTCCGCAACCCATATCTTTGGGGGAGGGATTCCTAGGGGCAAACCCCCTCCCCCTCCAAAATTTTGTTGAAAGCCCTTTCAGGTCGGGTCAGAGTTTTACCCCCGTTCCATTCCGGCGTTTTGGATTCGGGGTCAGCCAGGAACTTCATCCACCAGTCCCCCTGGTGAAGCAGTATCGGCTTCCTGTGGGCCCCTTGGAAAAAACCGTCGTCAAACTCATCCGTCAGCGGGGAGCTCTAGCGACACCACCATTTGTCCCAAACCCAACCCCCTGTCCCTCCACATTTGGGGGGGCTGCATAAGGGAAATCGCCTTCTATTTTTTTGCCTCACTCCCCATCAGTGGGGCCCCCCTCGGGCCCCAAAGGGTGGGGGCTCCAATCTCCCTTTCCCGGACTGGATTTGGGAGGTTTAATCGTTGGTGGTTTCCCCAAAAATCCCGGGGGGGGTTTTGGTTTAAAACCCCGCCCGGTTTCTTTTTCCCGCTCTCACCGACCCTTCAGAAGCCATTTGGCCCCGGGGTGCCCCCCGAATATCTTGGGGGACGCCGATGTTTTCCCCCAGAAAAAGGTTTAAGTCTTCCCCGCATCGTCCCCTACATTGCCCGTTGGGCCCTTTTTGCCCGGGGAACCCCTCCTCCCCGGGGCCCCATCCTACCCTCTCTTTGGTTCCCGGACCCCAAACCATGTCAGAGTACATCCGGAGAATCTCCGGAAAAGGGGGCATCCAAAGTCCTGTTTTCCCCCGGGCGGGGTTTTTTTTTTTTTTGAAGAAGGAAAAATAAACCCCTTCGCCCTGCATAGACTACCAGGGTTTTTGAAACAAGAACAAAGGGGAAAAACCGTTCCCAAAGGGGTTGATCCCTGGGAAATGTTTTTTACCGCCTGCAGGGGGAAAAAATCTTCTCCAAGTTGGGTTTGAAGGGGGCCCACAAAATTGGGCCCCGGAAACCCCCAAGGGGGATGAATGGAAGATGGGCCCTTTAAAACCAGGGATTTGGGGAAAATTTTAGTACCTGGTGGCCCCTTTGGGCTGTTAATGCGCCTGCCCCCTTTCAGGGGCTCGTGAATGACGCTTCAGAAAACCTCCTTTTACTCCTGGTGGTGGGTTTTCCTTTTATGCCCTCCTTTGGGGTACTCGCCGACCTCGAGCCCACCGGGAGTCATGTTCGTCAGGTGTTTAAGCTCTCCGGGGGGAAACCAAATTTTATGCCAAGAGGGGAAATACCCCTTCCAAATTTGAGTAGGGCCCCCCTTTCTGGGTTCCCTCATTTCTGAACCAAGGGCCTACGGAGGGACCCAAACAGAAAAAGGGAAAACCGGGTTTTCCGGGCCACGCCCAATTTGGTCTGGGGCTATACCCCGCTTTTTTTGGGGTTCTGCAACTAAATCATCCCCAATTCATCCCTCACCTTCTCTACCTGGGGGCTCCGGAAAAGTGGCCCTCACCAAGAAACAAGCCAATTCCCCGGCCCGCAGGCCCCCCCCCCCCTTTTCGGGGGCCCAAGAAGCATTTTCGAAGCTCAAGTCTTACTCTAAAAGGCATCTTTCCTTTCACTTCCGGATTCCCCCCCAAAGCCCTTTAAAGTGGAAGTGGAAAAGCCTTCGTCCCGGGGGGGCCGGAAACAAATTTCTTACGCAAAAAAGGGCCCAAGGGGAAACGTAACTGCGGGTTTCTTTTTAAAACGTTTTTGTACGGGCCCAGAAGGGAAATTTCACGATTGGCGAACCCGGGGGGCTTAAAAGGACCCTAAAACTGGCCCCCGGAGGAGTTTTTCTTTTTTCTGCTTGAAGGGGGGCCCCTTTCCCCAACCGTTTTTAAAAAAACGGGACCCACAAAAACCTCCAATATCTTAAACGCCCGCGACTTAAACCCCCCCCAAGGGTAGGTTTGGGCGCTCTTTTTTTTCCCGGTTTTTTATTTCCCCAAAAAACTTTCCCGGCCCCGCAGAAAGAATGTGAGAGCTTTACGCCCTCTCCCCGGGGCCGACGTGGGGGTTTCAAAAAAATACTCCAAAACAATAAATTTCCCCCAAACGTCTTAAACCGGGAGCTCCAATGGGGCCTCCGGGGGGGTCCATCCTGGAAAAACTTTTGTGCGCCCTTTCTTTCCAAAGACGTTAAACTTAAAAAAGGGGGCATTGCTCATTGGTGGGCCGGTCATCCCGGCTCGAAGAAACCCCTTCCCCCTGATATCCCGGTTTCCTTTTTTTGGGGCCAGAAAAACTTGAAAAAAAGGGTGTTTAAAGGACTTCGTTTTCTTTTTGTGGGCCTTCCCTTTTTCCCGCCAAAAAAAATAAAAGCCAAGTCAAAAAAAGCCCGGGAGGGGGAAATACGCCACTCCCCATTCCAAAAAAATCAACCTTTGGAAACCCCCATTTCATGGACTTCATAAAAAAACCTTCTTTCCCTCGTCTGGAAAAACCATTATTTGGGGGAAACACGGGTCGCTTTTTCCAAAAGGGTGGGGCATTTCGTTTTCCGGTTTCCAGGTGCCATCTTCCCCCCGCCCCGGCCCGGGGCTATTTTCCTTCCCTGTGTTTGTCTGCGAACTCCCTCAGCAAAACGTCTCGGACCCGGGGGGTTTTAAATTTTTTCTCCAGGGGTTTTGGGGAGGCCCGTGTAACCAACTTCAGGGGAAGCTTGAATTCTCGTCTGGGCCCATCACCCGCGAAGGGAAAGGTCAGGGAGAAAAGGGGCAACCCGGGCTTTGGGGGTGTTACCTTTCCCATTTCGCCCCGGGGCATCAAGATGAAATTTTCAAAAATTTCTGCCCGGGCGGAGTTTTCTTTTAACTCCCCTTGAGTCTGATGGGCCCCGGGGGGCCCCCCCCTTCTACCCTTGTGTATGGCCCCGCCAAACCCCGCCCTCCCCTTTTTCCCCCAGCAACCTCCTCCCAGGTTCCGGGGGCGGACCCAAATAGTGCAAACCCTGAAGGCCATCGGTCCCAGCCCCCTCAGTCTCTGCTCTGCGCACGAAGGCTCAAGCGGACAAAAAAAATTCCCCCCCTCCAATTTTTTCCCCAGGGGACAAGGGGTGGCTTTGGGTAGATATGGGCCGCCTTAAATGCCTTTTCACAAACGGGAACCCCCCTTTTTTCCGGGGGCCCCTTTTAGGTCATCAGCCCCCCCTTTAAGCCGGGGTCCCCACAAACTCCCCGGGTCCCTCCCCACATGAAATCCCCAACTCGTTTCATGTCTCCTTACTGGGAAACCCCTTTGGGCCTTAATCGCTTTTCCCCCAAAAACTGTTTCCTTCCTCCCTCTGTGCGTCAATGCGCCCCCCGTCTTCGAGGTCAAAGAAATTTTGGGCATGAGGAAAATAGAGGAAAAAAAATACTTTTTTGTGGACTGGAAGGGGGTTCTTTCCCGAAGAAAGGTTTTGGGGGCCGGAGGGGGGAAAAATCTTGAAAACCCCAGCGGGCATCCAGAGATTCCTCCAATCCAATTAAAAAGAGGGGGGCCCCAAAAGAGGGGGGCCCAAGGGGGGGGGGACTGTCACGAAAAGCCCCGCGGGCCCTTTTCCCCCGGTGGGGGCGCGCCGTGCTCCCACTCCCACGGAAGCCCCCATCCCGCACATCGGGGTTGGGGGGCATTTCACTCCCCAGCCCCCCGCCGGCGTCCACTTACCCAGCCCCCGTCCCGCTCAGCTGGGCTCCGACTCCCCGGGACGTGGTTCCCCCCGGGGGCGCGCGCCCCGGCCCGTTTTTTTAATTTTAAAAAGGGAGTGCGCCCGGGAATTGGTCATTGCCGGGGGCCCCGCTCCCATTTAAGTCCCGGGTCTTTTTCCCGGCGGCCTTTTGCCGGGTCCCCTTTGGGGTATTCCTGTTGGAGAAAAAAACCCTTTTTTGTATTTTTTTTCTAGTCTACCTATCCTGTACCGAAACCCGACCAAAGTTTTTCCCACCACCCAACCTTGGGCCGCCAGCCCCGACCTTCTGCCCCGTTTTTACGTTAAAAAAACCAGAGCCCCCCGTTTCCCGAAACCCCCTGCCTGTCCCCAAAAACACCCGGGCCCGACATTCCGTTAAACCCCCGCCTTCCCTTGGCCGCCCCAACCCCAGGCAAGGCCCCCCCCCAGTGGAAGTGACCCTTTGACTCCCGCCGCAGCAAACCTTCCCCCCCTTTTCGGCGGGGTTGGTGAATACCCGGGAAACCCACTTTAGATTCCACCCCTGGTTTAGGGGTTATCCCCTCGCCCCGGGGGTCCGAGGATCCACCTCCCCGACCATTAAAACTTATAAAGGCCATCAGCACTGTGGAGTAAGGACATGACTCACATCATAAGGCATATTGGCAGTCATTTAGTGGTTAATATGAATTCATATTCAGTAGAGAATTTAGGGTCAGCAGAATTATATGCTATTCAAGGTTTTGTAATGTTTCGAAATGTTGTTTTTTTTTTCCCTTTTAGTTTTTCCCCCCCTTGAAAAAACCCCTTTTTTTTTTGGAGTTTCAAAAATATTCAAAAAAGTAAATCAGTTACATTATATTTTAGAAAAAGTTATTAACTGGGGCCCGGAAAAAAAATGTTACAGTAAAAAGCACTCAAAAAGTTTTAATTGTTTTCAATTGGGAAAATTAAAAGTTACAGCTTTAAAAAATTGTAAAAATTTATAGTAAATTTCCCCCTAACTTTGCATCCGTTTAATTTTTTTTTTTCCCTATTTCAATTTTCTTTGCCCTTTTTTTATGCATCCACACTAACCTAGTATGTTCATCTATTTTGTACGGTTCAAGTCTATGGTCAAAATATGGAACTCTATGGCATACAGGTGTGTTTGTTGAGAGAATTTGTGCTATAAAACAATAACAAATATAAAAGGTAAGATACCTAAAAAATTCTTTTGAGATTTTTTTAAAAGGGGGCCCTTAAAAAGGACTTTTGTATAAATACGGTAAGCCAGAATAAAGTTTGACCCCTTAGGCCTCGTTCACACGGCTTATTTGGGCGCCGGGGTTTGGGGCTTTTACTGCCCTGGCCCTTTTTTCGCTTCAAAATAAGGGTCCAATTTCCCTCCCCGTTTAAATACGGTAATCCACAATTCTCATAGAGAACTATGGATTCCATCTCTCCTACCCGCTCGGCAAATCCGCCGGGCAGGGAGAAAGTGACCTGCACATTATTTACGGCGCGTACGTGGCGTAGATAATGAGTCTATGGGGCCGGCGAGCTGCCAGCGTAATTGCGGGGCGAAATCCGTCCCCGCAATTACGCCGGCAATAAGCCGTGTGAACATTGCCTTAAGCCGAACGCCTGAAAAGTAGTTAATGACCAGCACATTTCTTTAGTTTTTGCCTCCTTGCGTTTCAACAGTCGTAACTTTTTTATTCTTTCAATGACGCAGTTGTATGAGGCTTTGTTTTATTCAGGACAAGTTGTACTTTTTGAGGGAATAGTTTATGTTTACTTATAAATTATTGCAGAATTAAAAAAAAAAAGAAAATAAAAAAAATTCAAATTTTTTTTTACACCATTCATATTTCAAACTTAATAACTTGTTAGATTAATTCTACAGGTTATTTCGTCATGTGGATAGCTAATATGTGTAAGGTTATTTTGTGTGTGTAACATATGCACAATTATTTTTATTAAATATTTATTTTTATTTGACCATTTATTTTATTTATTATTTCAACACTTTTTTGTTTTTTACTTTTTTTTTTTTTTTTTTTAAATCCCATGAAGGGAGAACTGTTTTACATTTTTTTTTTTTTACACTTAGTAATGTATTAGTATACTCATATATGCTAATACAGACGCTTATGGAAACATTCATACAGGGACAAGCCAAATGGCGGATTGAGGCCATTAAAAATAAATTCTTTCACTGGGGGAACAATATTGGATCTTTATTAGCCAAAATGTATAAGAAATAATCTTGACACAAACCAATACATGCCCTCACTAACCCATCAATGGGTCTCCTCGCAAACAATCCTCTGGAAATACAAGATATTCTCACCCAACATCTCACTGACTTTTACAAGTCCTCAGAGCATGACTTTTTGAGAACGTGGTCTTTTCTAAATTGGCTGCAGCTACCAAAACTGACCTTGGAGGACAAAGAACATTTGGAATCTGAGATCACAGAAACGGAGGTCCAGCACATAATTAAGCACCTTCCAACTAACAAAACCCTGGGACCAGACGGCCTTCCAGCCAAGCATTACAAAATATTACTACGGGAAATAATCCCACACCTGACTGCCAGGCCCGGACTGCCCATAGGGCAAACCGGGCATTTGCCTGGTGGGCCGCTGGGGTCCGGGCTGCAGGGCCGGCTTGGATCGCCCGCCGAGGGGACTAGTGTTTCCCCCCGGCAGGCCCCGAGTCCCGGCGCCGGGCTGTGGCGCGCAGGGCTGTTCCTAGGCTAAATTTCACTCAGGGCGAAGTGAAGAAATTTCGCACCCCCCCCCGCCCTCCCGGAACATACGGCGCCACAGTGCATCACCATAAACCAAAGCCAAAATATTCAAAAAGCTTTACCACAATCTGCTACGTGTAAAACTACTAAATCATAGTCCTACAGTTACCAAATATAAGACTGCTATACCAACCAGAATCCCAAGACCACTAAGACCACATATCACCAGCACACAGTGACCGAATAATAAAACCACACCATGACCACATATCACCACCATATAGTGACCGGATAATACAAACTGACCATTACTGAGTATAAACCATTATACTACAACCAATATTCCCGACATACAGTGACCATACAGTGGTGGATACACGCTGTACACAGGCTCTGCAGACATATAAATGATTACAGTAAAGTTATATCTAGTGACTCACAGGAGACGTCTCTGAAGAGTTGTTCTCTTTCTCTTCTTCTTCTTTTCCATCTGTCCCAGACGCCATGACGACTACTCCCAACTCTTCACTGTAAAATTTACAAAACAAACATCTTAAGACTCCTCAATTTATCAGCACTTCTCTACCAATTCCTATCTCTATACAAATGCCCCATCTATAGCACCTCATATGGTAGCCATGTAATATGCCCCGTGTAGCCATGTAGTAGCCCCCTGTAGCCAGTGATGCCCCCTGTAGCCAGTAGATGTCCCTGTAGCCAGTGATGCCCCCTTGTAGCCAGTGATGCCCCCTGTAGCCAGTAGATGTCCCTGTAGCCAGTGATGCCCCCTGTAGCCAGTAGATGTCCCTGTAGCCAGTGATGCCCCTCTGTAGCCAGTAGATGCCCCTCTTATAGCCAGTGATGCCCCCCTTGTAGCCAGTAGATGCCCCCTGCAGCCAGCAGATGCCCCCGTAGCCAGTGATGCCCCCTTGTAGCCAGTAGATGTCCCTGTAGCCAGTGATGCCCCCCTGTAGCCAGTGATGCCCCCTGTAGCCAGTGATGCCCCCCTTGTAGCCAGTGATGCCCCCCTGCAGCCAGCAGATGCCCCCTGCAGCCAGCAGATGCCTCCGTAGCCAGCAGATGCCCCCCTTGTAGCCAGTGATGCCCCCCTGTAGCCAGTGATGCCCCCCTTGTAGCCAGTAGATGCCCCCTGCAGCCAGCAGATGCCCCCGTAGCCAGTGATGCCCCCCTTGTAGCCAGTGATGCCCCCCTGTAGCCAGTGATGCCCCCCCTGTAGCCAGTAGATGCCCCCCTGTAGCCAGTGATGCCCCCTGTAGCCAGTGATGCCCCCCTGTAGCCAGTGATGCTTCCTGTAGCCAGTGATGCCCCTCTTATAGCCAGTGATGCCCCCTGTATCCAGTGATGCCCCTGTTATAGCCAGTGATGCCCCCCTGTTGCCAGTGATGCCCCCTGTAGCCAGTGATGCCCCCCTTATAGCCAGTGATGCCCCCTGTAGCCAGTGATGCCCCCCTGTAGCCAGTGATGCCCCCCTGTAGCCAGTGATGCCCCCTTATAGCCAGTGATGCCCCTCTTATAGCCAGTGATGCCCCTCTTATAGCCAGTGATGTCCCCCTTACAGCCAGTGATGTCCCCCATTGTAGCCAGTGATGCCCCTTATAGCCAGTGATGCCCCTTATAGCCAGTGATGCCCCTCTTTTAGCCAGTGATGCCCCCTTATAGCCAGTGATGCCCCCCTGTAGCCAATGATGCCCCCTTGTAGCCAGTGATGCCCCTCTTGTAGCCAGTGATGCCCCTAATAGCCAGTGATGCCCCCCTTATAGCCAGTGATGCCCCCTTGTAGCCAGTGATGCCCCTCTTGTAGCCAGTGATGCCTCCATTATAGCCAGTGATGCCCCCTGTAGCCAGTGATCCCCCCCTTTGTAGCCAGCGATGCCCTCCTTGTAGCCAGTGATGCCCCCATTGTAGCCAGTGATGCCCCCCCCTGTAAGTAATTATAAAATAACAAAATATTACTTACCAGACCTCGGTCCGCGCGTCCAGCTCCGGGAGCTGCTGAGCGGTGTAAGCGGCGTGACGTCATCACGCTGCTTACGCTGCACGCAGCTCCCAGGGATCTCCTCGGTGGCAGAGCTGCCAGCCGAGGAGATCGAGCGTCGCAGGGGGCGTGGTGAAAGCTGATACAGGGGGAGGAGTCAGGACGGGAACGATCCGTCCCGCCTCTTCCCCTGTACTGGCAGCTGCTGGCTCTGCGCGGTTGTTATAAAACAGCCGCGCAGAGTCAGGGGCGCTCCTCTGGGCGGGCAGGGCGGGCGGCCGCAGCGCCCCCCTCGGATGAGCGGAGCCTCGGCACCCCGGGCAGTCGCACGCCCTGCCCGCCCCTAGGAACGGCCCTGGTGGCGCGCATTAGCAACCGGACCCCTGTGGCAAGGGGCCCAGCCATGCAGACCCAGCCATGCAGCCATCACGGCCGCTGCCTGCACTGCACGTGCAAGCAGCAGCCGAGGCAGAACAGCCGTGATCTTCTGATCCCGTCTGTTCAGCTCCCAGGAGGCCGCAGGGCAGGCGCGCGGTGTAATGACGTCATCGCGCGCCTGCTCCGTGGCCCCCACTCGGGTGAGAGCGGCCGCTCCGGATGGACGTGGGGAAGAGGATGGAAACCAGGTGAGTATTATTTTTTTATTTTTTTTTAACTACTTACTACTAACTACTATAATAGCCCTGCCCTGGCTATATGATGCCCTGCCCTGGCTACCTATACCCTGCCCTGGCTATATGATGCCCTGCCCTGGCTATATGATGCCCTGCCCTGGCTACCTATACCCTGCCCTGGCTACCTATACCCTGCCTGGCTATATGATGCCCTGCCCTGGCTACCTATACCCTGCCCTGGCTACCTATACCCTGCCCTGGCTGCCTATACCCTGCCCTGGCTACCTATAGCCTACCCTGGCTGCGTATAATAGCCCAGGCTGCCTAAACCCTGTCCTGGCTGCCTATAATATCCATGGCTACCTATACCCTGCCCTGGCTGCCTATAATAGCCCTGGCTACCTATATCCTGCCCTGGCTGCCTATATACTGTCCCTGCCTGCCTATATACTGTCCCTGTCTGCCTATAAGTGGCCCTGCCTCTATACTGTCCCTGCCTGCCTGCATACTGTCCCTGCCTGCCTGCATACTGGCCCTGCCTACCTACATACTGGCCCTGCCTCCCTGCATACTGTCCCTGCCTACCTACATACTGGCCCTGCCTGCCTGCATACTGGCCCTGCCTACCTACATACTGGCCCTGTCTGTCTGCATACTGGCCCTGCCTACCTACATACTGGCCCTGCCTGGCTAATGGGGGTCTACCTATTTACATGCCACTTACCTGACATTTTTTAATTTCTAATTTTTCGGGTCTAACATACGCTGTTTGGGGAATTGATAGGAAAGTGCTGGAAAAGAGAGGAGTCTAAGATGTTTTTGTGGTAAATTCTACAGGGACGAGTAGTGACGGGAGAAGAAGACATTGCATTCCGTACCGGAAAGAGAAAAAATGGAAGGGAACAACTCATCTGGGAAGACGTCATGGAGGTTTGGGCCAGATGGAAAAGAAAAGATAAAGAGAACAACTCCCATCAGAGATGACGTCTCCTGTGAGTCCCTGCTGTCAGGGGTCATTTTACATCTGTGTTGAATCAGTGCTGTGTTCATGTGATGGTGAGCTGACTACTGGTGATCTGATTGGTGGGGTTGTAGGTTATGTTTGTGCTTATGTTGTGTCAGAGTGGGCTTGTCCCGGATTGTAAAACAAGTGCACACCTGACTCTGTGATGAGGGTTTCTCTGCACCACTGTTTCTTCCTTGCTTTATGTAGGGAGCTCTCACACGGAGAAGTTTTGGTGCATTTTTTGAGCGTTTTTTTTGTGCAGAAATGTACAGCATTAACTACTCTGCCTTTCTGCACAAAAATGCATCAAAAATGCACCAAAAATGCTCCATGTGAAAGCACTTTTATAGTGTAGTTTATTTTAGAAAGTGGCGAGGTGCGAGAACAAGGGACATTTTGTAAGCGGATATTGTATGTGGGCTGCTGGGGGCTCTGTGCCAGGGCTGATTTTTATTCCCAGTCCGGCCCCGCTGACTGCCGCTGACTGCCTATCTTAACAGCACCTACCATGGGCATCCCATTCAGTGGAATTTTATGCATCAGAGATTATACTGTTCCTGAAGCTCGGCAGGGAGCCCACCACACCCTATTCTTATAGACCAATTGCATCATTGAACCAAGACTAGAAGATATTAGCGAAGATACTGGCAGACTGTCTCCAGGCTATGATAGGACCATTATTAACGTCTTCCCAGCTTGGATTCCGTAAAGGTGTTTTTTCGCTACAAAGCTCATATCTCAAATGATGGGAACAGTAAAAATAAGCACTTTTGCAATTGATTTGCATTACCTAAGTTACTTAGTATAGCAGATCTGAGCTAATCTGTGCATTTATAGCTATTTCTGCAGCAGGTGGTCAGGTCACACCCCATTTTCTGTGATAGGCTGACTGATATGTCATTCAGCCTGTTCAGATGGGAAACACCCCCTATGCTGTAATTTGGCTGCCTGCACTCTGTGCTTACTCCCCTCTGAGCTGTGGAAAACAAAAGGGAAACAAACTGCCTGTGATGACTGTGTTTGTACAATGAAGGCTGTCTCAGCTTCTCTCTATACTCATCTCCCGGTGATGACTGTATGTAAAGGATCTGGGCAATTACTGAGTCTCTAGCTGTTAGATACACTTTCCCCTCATATAACACATCCTTATTCCCACCTGAATAGGGGTCACCCTGTCAAGGTAGGTGGGCATTTACAGTTTTGATCAAAAATGTACACTAATAACCTCATTTTTTTTCATATATTCCATAGTAGCAGAAATGCTGTTCTAAAAAATTCTTATGTTCTTATGTCTTCTTTGACCATTTTTAGTGTCTATAGAGTGCTGCTGATGTTGTATTGTTGTTGCATAGCTTTTTACTGACGCAACAGGGTGCACCTATACCTTTATTCTTCCAAACGGATGTGCTAACCAGATTTTTATTTTGTACAGTTTGTATGGGGAAGTGGCTAGTCCCCAGCTTGGTCTATGCACTACACCCACCCACCCCCCAGTTTTTTAATCAGATTAGGTTTATAGCTGGAGCCTTCTAACCCTGAAATGTGGAGGTCTGAACAGACACCAAGAGAGGTAGCATGTAGCGTAGGTTCCCACCTGAATTGGTGTCACCTTGCTGCAGTAGGTGGGCATTTACAGTTAAATTTTTTTGTATATTCCACAGTAGCAGAAATGCTGTTCTAAAAAATTCTTATGTCCTCATTGACCGTTTTTAGTGTCTATAGAGTGCTGCTGATATTGTATTGCGTTTGCATAGCCTTATACCCTGTGCTCCCCCATATAACAAACTACCTCCTGCCTGATAACAGAAGGGGGATGAGGGCAGCGTGCCTTTCTCACATTTGTTTCATCAGTTCAGGCTGTATGTACATCTGCTTACACCAATGAAGATGTTCTAGTTACAGCAATGCAGGGGTTCTGGTTACAAGGAGCCTGTGCAGCCAGGGAAGGAAGTGACAGCTCTGCAGACAAGAGAACATTGCAGGAGGTCTGCAGAACTGTGACGTCCTCTCCCTTCCACTGCTTCAGAGAGAAGGATGATGTCACAACTCTCTACAGTGAGGAGAGACACGCCTACATGGAAGATTGCCCCTCGATTTGAAACTGAAACAGATAGAAAAAAAACTTAAGTCTCGAAAGTGTTAATGCTAAAACCCTTTAAGATAGCCCCTCTTTTGTTGGAAAAAATCAGGCAATTGCTGCAAAC